>CM061131.1:133349961-133648081 GCA_030789695.1 Scilla litardierei
AGTGAGCATGTGGGGTAGGATGTGTGTTCCTACGTGGCATGGTATTTGTGTACATATAATCATGACCCTTCTTTGTAGGTCCACCCAAAGTGGGTTTCTTTCCAAACGAGGGCGCGCACGAGGTGGAAGCACCATTGGTAGTAGAACTACCAATAGAGTGTTTGCTACCACTCGTCGAAGCATCGGAAGTTGGCCTAACAAAGGTAGTGGCCGACTTGGATGAATTTCCCAACTTATACCCCAAACCAATGTGGTGATTGGTCGGAAGTAAGTCATTTAGGAAATTATCCAAATGGCCCTTACCCTTATTGAATTCATTGATTCGGCCCAATGTGCACTCATATTTCTCGTTCAGAGAACGCATAGAAGCATCCAAAGTGGATACTTGCAATGTGAGCACATAAACACGAGATTTGAGATTTTCATTCTCAATACTCAAATTTGAGTTTTGAGAAGTCAAATCCGCTATCTTGTGTTCCTCCGAATCCTCAATGCTAACATGTTCAAGTTGAGACTTGAGATTTACAATCTCATTTCTCAACTCTTCAACAACGGTGTCGTTGTTGGTGATGATAGTTTTAGGTGAGGTTTGGATGCTAGCTAAATCATCTTTTACCTTAGTATATATATTTACTAATTTAGTGTATTTAGACCATATTTGCTCATTAGCATTTCTAAGGTCATCCATGGTTACCTCATCGCCTGCGTTGTCGCTATCATCGGAAGAGGAAGATCCTTGATCATGCTCCTCTCTTGCCATGAAGCACATGTGTGCTTGCTCCACTTGCTCATCGTCTGACTCTCCACTTGAGGAATCCTCGGAGTCGGTGAATGTCCCGACAAGTCCCTTTTTGTACACTTTCTTGTACTTCTTGGACTTATCGAACTTCGACGCCTTCCACTTCTCCTTTTGCTTATTTTGAGGACACTCTGCTTTCATGTGTCCTGGCTTGTTGCATTTGAAACACAAAGGAGAGGGCATGTTAGAAGAACTAAACTTCGATTTGTTTTTGAAGTTACCTTTCCGGAAGAACCTGTTGAACTTCTTTGCCATGAGTGCCATGGACTCCAAGTCCAACTCGTCTTCCGAGTTTTCATCATCGGTCGATGTGAAAGTTGATGGAGCAGCCTTGAAAGCAATAGCCTTCTTCTTTGGCTCGTCTTGCTTTAGGTAGGACTTCATCTTGTCCTGCAGCTTAAGCTTGCTATCCTTGCGTACCTCATACGACATTAAGGTACCCATTAGTTGCACAACCGTATAAGTTTTCATGTCATTACCTTCCTCGATGGCGAAGGTCCGTTTCTCCCAACAAGAAGGAAGTCCATCGATAATCTTCGAGACTTTCTCCTTTTGGGTATAGGTCTTATCGAGAGCCTCCAACTCGTTTGTGATGTCGACGAAGCGATCATAGTACTCCTTCATCTTCTCACCATGTAGCATATGAAATAACTCGTAATCTTTATTAACTACAACGAGTTTAGAGTCTCTTACCCTACTTGTCCCTCATGCAAGATGAGGATGGAGTTCCATATTTGATATGCACTCTTACATGTGCATATCTTATTGAAGTCCTCGGGCTCCAAAGCGCATTGCAATGCGTTCATTGCCTTGGCATTGCTTACCTCCGCGGCGACCTCCACGGTAGTCCACTTCTCGAAATCTTCTTCGGCGGGCTCGACGTACTCCTTCATCGTGGCCCTCCATAGTGAAGCACTCCGGAGGAAAGTCTCCATCCGGCATTTCCAGTACCCGTAGTTGGTACCATTAAAGAAGGGAGGCCTCGTCGAGGAGTGTCCTTCCATCACCGAAGACGCTTCTTCACGGTTCCTGAAGGTGTTGTAGTCGGAAGGTGGACGAACGGCTTTGTTGTCGTTGGCAGACATAGCTAGGTACTTGGCTCTGATACCAAATGTAATGCCCTACGAAGCTACTGCACAAGTACTAGAGTGGATGTGAATAGTACTTTAAAATAACTAAGAGGATAATTCCTAATTATCTTGCAATCTCTACCAATAATACGGAAATGCGGAAATGTAAATGTATGACAACAAATAAGAACAATCGCAAACAAACGATATTACTGGGTTCGGATCCACCCAAGTCTCCCCGACTTGTTCCCGGTGATCCTACGTCCCAAACACCCGGATCCCCTCCGGATACTTGAGTTAGAAACTCTAACTCAAGATTTCCACTATGAAATACTTGTGAAAAACCTTCACAAGTCAAATCATACACAAAGTAATTGTGACTCCCACAACCCAAGATCACAACACAAACTCTCACAACCGAGAGTGAATCACTTACAATATCAAAGTAAATTGAAATAGAAATGCTTACCACAAAATACATATGCCTTGAGTAAACTTACGAATTAGGGCAAAGATGATTTTGGGGAAGATGAAGAGGCACCAAACCCTAGCTCCAAGATGTAGATCAGCGATGGAGAGCTATGAGGTAGTTGGTGACCTAGGATCAAGCACTTGGCGTGGAAGGCTCACAATCAATGAATCTCTCTTTTGAAATAAGAGTGAGGGAGAGATTCTTGAATGGAATGAAAGAGCTTTGAATGAGATTGAATGCTTTCTCTTTGATCTCTAAACTTCTCTTAATATCAGCCTTGAGTGCAATGAATGCAGCACAACAAGTATTTATAGGTTAGAGGAAAGAGAGAGAGAAAAACGTTTCAATTAAAGCTCCAACGGCTCTATTCTGAACCAAACTAGTCGGTCAAAGAACAACCACTGACCGACTAGTTCATCAACTAGTCGGTCGGTCAATCAACATGAACCGACTAAGTGGTGAACAGAGAAAGTCGAAGTTCAGACTAACAGAACTAGTCGGTCAAAGAACACTTGCCAACCGACTAGTTTCACAACTAGTCGGTCGCAGAGTGAACTTAGACTGACTAAGAGATAAAACAAAGAGTCTGAGAACAAATTGAATTAGTCGGTCCAAGAACAAATGTTGACCGACTAGTTCATCAACTAGTCGGTCCCCAAGTGTACATAGACCGACTAACGATAAACAGTAGCTCAGGCTCAAAAATGGAAGTTCAACTAGTCGGTCCAAGAAGGATTCTTAACCGACTAGTTTCACAACTAGTCGGTCGGTGAACCTTCTTTGACCGACTAACTGTAAACAGTAACTGAGCTAGAAATTGAGAAGGCAAACTAGTCGGTCCAAGAAGCTTTGCCGACCGACTAGATCACCATCTAGTCGGTTGGTTCTTCTTCTTGAACCAACTAACAGTCTAACATGCACAAGAAGTCGCGAATCAAAGCGCGAAGCTTCGGGAAAGTTCGTATGGACTTCTACTAAGATCTTAGATCTAAGACATGAGCGTTATGAAGATTTAAACCGTAAGACCTACTCAATGCTTAACATTCTACGAAAGAAGCTAGAAGACTATAAAATAAACTTGACGATACCGTCTTCGAAAGCTTCAATCGAATCTTCATGACTTCAATCAATGTCCTTGAGCTTCAACGAAGCTTCAAGCATACGATCACGTGTATTGAGAAGTCTCGAGACGTCACTTTAGATGTTCTCATGAATTTAGCGACGATCTCCATAACTGCGCTCACAAAGTGTTAGTTCACGATATATTTATGTTTGTTCATCATCCAAAACCAAATCCAGGGAGTCCAATACTCAACAGATAGGGCTAATTACTTACAATGGCTATCATCAAAAGTGTGCCACAATAAGGCTGTCAATAACATTTTTGGTTTTTTGTAATGCAAGCCATGAAAATTATTATTTCCCTTAAAAGCGAACTTTGCACGTGTAATATGAATTCCTCGGGTGGAAAACTCCATGGCAATCCCAACAAGAGCTAAAGAATGCCCCAAAGGGACAACAATGGTGCCAATCATGGGAAGATCCATTTGGCGTACGACTCAACCATGCCGCCGCCGCCGCCTCTTTCATTGGCATGATTCTGATCATGAATTCATTGGCAGAATTATTATTTTCTATAAGAGGAATATAACATTATGTAAGGTTACTTGGTAATTTTATTGGATTCTAATAGTCATTTGATAAGGAAATCACGACATATATATTTAAAAGTTTGATCATGATATATCTAGAATTCGGATCATGATATATTTTTACATAATAATTGATGTTTACATAATAGTAAGAATTAATTTCTATGTCTTTTTGTTGACTTCGTTGGCAGAATGCTTTAGGAATTTTGGAATAGTTCAAGAAACTATTTGTTAGGACGTCTTACTCTTTTTTGTATGCAGTGAAACAAAATATGTACACTTTCAACACATTTTTGTGCAGTCAAAGTCCAGTCTTTTAGATTAAAAAAGCGTTTCTTGATACCTCTAACAATCTAAACACATACAGAACCTTAACAAATTGACATTTGTAAACTAAGTTGTGTACTTGCTAAAACAAAAATTAAATTTTGTCATGATGTCAAGTCTTCGTTGTTACCTACATGAATCTTTTTTTGAATTTAGCATATCATCAGCTATCTCATTAGCATTCTCTGCCATTGGGCTATCTGAAATGTAATCTATTAACAAATTGCATTCAATAGCATTCTAAAATTTTCTTTTTGGTGCTAATCCAGTCTTAGATTTCATGCATGATGATATGCTGAATGCTTATACTCATTTGATATGTAGTTAACTGATGGAGACCATGCTATTCGCTGCATGTATTCTCCCAAATGATCATTTTAAAGTAATCCGACTCCTTTTTTGCACATAGCCATAGTTAGCACATTCGATATAGTTAGCAGCTCCATGATTGTTTCAAAAGTTTATTATCTTCATAATGCTAGCTCTATAATCAGAAGGATATTGGATTTTGGATAAATGTTGAAGAACTAAATACCATTTTTTTGTTTTTTGTGATGCAAGCCATGTAAATTATTATTTCACTTGAAAGCGAACTTTACAAATGTAATATGAATTCCTCAGGTGGCAAACTCCAGGCAATTCCAACAAGAGCCAAAGAATGCCTCAAAAGGGCGACAATGGTGCCAAGTATTGTGAGATCCACTCGGCGTACGACTCAACCAGGCTGCCATCGTCGCCTCTTTCATTGGCAAGATTTTGATCATGAATTCATTGGCTGGATTATCTAAGTGTCGCATAGTGACATTTGCAGAACATACAATCACATCTGTCCATGCGCAAGCCAGGCTTCGAGCCTAATTTTTAGTCCCCCCCACAGGAGACCCAACGCATAAGGCATCAGCTGCTAAAAAAATTGTAGGATGAACTAGCTATATAAATGCATTCATTGTAATAACATTCTTCATAAGCAACACCATTGTTTTGTAAAGAACCAAGGCATCTGATATGCTAAGCTTGAGTCATAAAAAGATTTGGATGTAACATGGTTTGTTGTTTGAGCAGTCTATAATTTGACTTAAATTACTTGCATGTTTGTGATACTGTTCTCTTTTTGTAAAACTTGATATATATGTTGTGTGTAATATTTTTTGGTATCAAGATTAATGTTGTTATCATTGTATAATGAGCATCAAATTTGATGGAAGCAAAGGAGGATTTAATTAGAACTTGGACGTTTCAAAGAGACATGGACAGAACTTTGCTCTGTTTTTATAGCAATACACATATCCAATACTAAACCCAAAACAAAACGTATCCACCCAATCTAAAATAGGTCAACATTCATTCGTTCAGGGGAAGAAATATGAACATAATGTTGTGTGTAATGGCATCATTTAATGGTAGAATTTGTTTCAGTTTCCATCCTAAAATGATTCCAGCATTGCTTTTTTAAAGAATTTCTTACAACCATTACACTAATTAAATGATTTATGATACATCCTGTTTTGATGTTTTCTAACATATTTTGATCTATGCTATAAGATTTCTCACCTCAAAAGAACATTTGACTTAACTACTGATGCACGAATAAACCAATTTATGATACATTCACAGGTTTCGCGAGGGAAAATCTTAAGTGAACTGTGCCCGCGGGCACATGTTATGCGCCAACGGCGCCCGCGACGCTAAATTTTTTTACGCTAATTTATTGTTCTGCGTCTAAGGCGCTCACACCGAATTTGTTATTCTACGCTAATTTGTTGTTCTGCGCCGAAGGTGTCCGCGTCGAATTTGTTGTTCCGTGTTGAATGCGCTTGCGCCGAATTTGTTGTTCCACATCGAAGGCGCCCATGCCGCTAAATATATTTACGTTAATTTTTTGTTGTTTTAAATTTTGGCTGTAGAAATAATTTTTTGGATAGCAAAAATTTCGTCGGGAAAAATCTTAAGTGAACCGCGCCCGCAGGCACGGATTATGACTAGTAGATTATATACTAGATGCCTTTGCGCTTGAAAGTCTGATATGGCCGTTTCAGTGGCGGAGCCAGGAAATTTTCATTTAGGGGGAAAATTATAAGCTAATACAAAATAATTTCAACGTACAATAAAAACCAATAAGAAAAAGTCATAAATTATCGCTTTATTAAGTACTTCGTAATATAATATATTCTATAAATAAAAGGGCTAGAACAAAACAAAATACCCGTCGTTAACTTCATGTCCACTTTTTTGATAATTACTGTAGTTTTGCAAACAGAAAACAAAACACTCAGAAACCTCTTCATAATGACTTCATTATCAATCTCAGTAAAGATGTCTTTCTCAATGTATACAACCAAACTATCATTCATCCACTTATCTCCCATCCTATTCCGCAATTTGCTCTTAACAATATTCATAGCAGAAAAAACTCTCTCCACTGTAGCCGTTGCAACTGGTAAAAGTAATGACATTTTGCACCAAGAAGTAGCTCCATACTTGCCTCAGTGAAACGATCATCCAATTCATTAAGTTGCATGTCAATTATATTATTGAATAATTCTTAACGAAAATGGTGTATGTTTGTAATCCCCTGAGATTTTCGCCTTGAACGCCCACGGAGTTTATACTCATCATCCATGTTTGGAATATCAATACCATGTTTGATGCAGAAGGATGACACGTCTCCTAATAAATCATCCCATTCATTCTCCCTCATTATTTTCAATCGATCTTCATTTTCTATATCCTGATCTTTTCTTTGTAATGCTTGTGATAACTCATTGGTAACTGCTAATATCCTTCTCAGGCAATGAAGCATGAAGACAAAATGAAATGATTCCATAATATCTGTTAAGACAGCTGCTTCTGTTCTCTGTTCTGAGTTCACACCGTCCTCCCTTACAATCTCAAGAACATCAAGCACCGATAAATACATCAACAGTAGACGGATAAGTGTAACATAATGAGAGCCCCAACGTGTATCACCATATCTTCTGAGAGATGTTTCTTGATTTAAACCTCGTCCACTAGAAATTTCTCCTTTTTCGAGTCCTTCAATAATTCTAGCATGTTGTTTTTCTCTAATCACCTCCATCCTTTTACATGATGCTCCAACAATGTTCAGAATGCTAGAAATAAAATTAAAGAAATCTCCAACTTCATTATGTTTCTTTGTGACAGCTACGAGCGTCAATTGAAGCCTGTGAGCAAAACAATGTATATAGTACGCACTTGGATTGTCATTCAAAATAAGTGCTTTCAAACCATTGAATTCACCTTGCATATTACTTGCTCCGTCATAACCCTGACCACGCAATCTTGGTGAACTAGCAGATGTAGAAAACGTTCAATGATATGTCGATATATCACGTGACTCATCAATTAAAATTGTAAATAATGAATCACCAAGATCTTTAATAATCACATTAGTTATCTCCTCTGCAGCAGCTTGAGTAATGTCCTTTTGAATATCTGGAGAGGTCAATTTGTTGTGCACAGGAGCTTGACTAAAAGTAACTAATTTAATATCTTCATTATTTCTAGAAAGAAACCTCAACAGCTCTAGAAAATTTCCTTGGTTGCTTGAACTTTCACATTCATCATGTCCACGAAAAGGAAGCCCTTGGTGCAACAAAAAACGAGCACACTCTATTGAAGCATTCAATCGAGTTCGATAATCACTTTGACTCTTCGTTGACTGCTTAGATAACAAAGGTATGATACTTTGTTTTTCGTTCATTAAATTCTCACATTTTATCCGAGCTACATTGTGATCACTATTGGGCTTTCCAATATGAAGATCAAATCTATCCTTCTTCTTCCAATTTGAAAATCCATCACACACAAACGAATCCTTACCCCCTGCCAAACAAAAAGCGGTATGAAACGTCGGACGGATAGCTAGGATCATTGGACGACTAAAAATGATATTTGACAAATGCATGCAACTGAAACTAACTAAGGCTATGAAAAAAATCATACCTTCGACCTTGCGTGTGCTCGTTGCGGCAGTTGGATGATGAATTGTAGATGTGAGTGCCGAGTGGGGCCGTCAGAGGCGGAACTCCAATAGCAATATACACAAATTTCAACATCAATTAAACTCGAATAGCAACACAATTTTCTACTAGGGATGTATTCTACTTCTACAGATTTTTTTCGCTTATAGCAGCCCCTTGCACCCCCAAAACCCAAACCTCATTCCAAATTTCACATGAAATTAGATAAAAAAGACATGAAAGAATTTGAGAGGTGAGGTGAGAAAATTAGAGAGAATTAGAAATTCATGTGAGAAAATTAGAAAGACATGAAATGATGAATTCTGAGAAAATTACTCACCTTTCTTCTTGCGCTCCCTACGGACGGATGAACAGGCGAAGAACAGAACCGATTCCGAATAGAGGGCCGCGTGCGTGTGGCCGTCGGGGGCGTAGCCGGATCGATCTGATGGCCGGACGATTTCTCTGAGGTGACCGTGAGAGAGCGGCGCCAATTAACCTCTGTTGGGTCTGCACGAATGGGAAAGAGAATTACGGTGACAAAGCAATGTATTATGGGCCTGTGCATACTTGGGTTTTATATAAAATAAATCCTTAGGGGGCAATGTGAGAGAATTAATGTTGGACAGAGCAATGTGCCTGAGTTATTGCTCAAGCCCCCGTTTAGCTCCGCCTCCGGGCTTATGCAAATAAATCTCAATTCAATTGTTTTTTAAAATTATTAAAAAAAAGCCTAAAATAAAGAATTGCCGTACTTTAGTTACGGCCCTAAGAACGTTACATGTGAATTTTATTTTTATGATCATGTGAAATGCACGTGCTAATACGACCATAAATCGGCGCAAACGTCAAATTAGGCGTTCTTTTCCGCAGAATACCCTATTACAAGGTTGCTTTTTGCTTGGAATACAATGGAATCCTTAGGAATGGTGGGCCCCACTCTCTCATCTCTCTCTATCTCTTCCATCCAACTCTGCCCTTATACTTTTTATTAATGTTTTTTTCCTCAGCGATCAAAATTCAATCCGACAAGACAAATTAAGATTGACCAAACCCCATTTCCTCTCTGAAACTTTCTCCCATCAAAATTTCCGATTGCCTTTTGGGCGACCGTAGGGTTTGTGAACGCACTGGTCGAATAGGCGAACAGAGATGAGAGGTCCTTGCTCGGAGCAGCAGAAGGATCTCTCCGTCTACGACTTCAACGCGGAGGATTTGGCGGTCGAAGAGGCTTCGGAGAAGTACAGGAAGAAGACCAGCAGGTTGCCTTCGACATCGAAGTCGAACTCGAACCCTATGGAGGAGAGACAGGATGCGATTAAGTACCTGTTCCTTCAAAGCTGTAAGAAATTTGCTATTTTTCATTTCACAAACCCTAGCTTATTATTATTATTTTGAATCCTAAACCGGGGTTTATCACAACTTCTCTGAAGTTTGAACGGTAGAAACCGTAAAATTGGCTCCGTAAGTGACATTTTTGAGAGAAGCTATGTGCATTTAGGTGAAGATTGGACTATCTTTTCTGTATATGAAGTCAGAATGCAAATATTGTAAGTTGTGTCCGGGATAGTGGGCAAAGGTTTTACCGAAAGCCATGATTTGCTTGTTGACCACACACTGATGTAATCCAGTAGTTGGCAAGGCGGATAGAATTATGAACGCATGATCTATCCTTATGCTACATTTGGGAATGATTTGTATTTTCTAATGTTCTTAATTTGATGGGGAAAAATTGTGATTGTCATGTAGAGTTGTCACATTTGTGAACTTTTGTGATGAGTGGATGTCCGGTAAAGTGGATCCATTCTTTTACGCAAGTAATTAGACCTTTAACCATTGTTTTGTTTAAAAATTAAATGATCCAACTGTGTGAAGACACATTGTGAATACTCTGCCGATTTATCTTTTGGGGCTTCAGGAAGCCAATTCTTGTTATTCAGAGTCTTCCATTGGAAACAGGCAGACCCTAACGTTACAATCTAGCAATATTACTTCTTCATAAGCGTTTTCCAATATAATGGTGTGAACTATATAACACCATATATTGAAAAAGGTCCAGTGAGAAGTATGATCATGTTTTAGGACAAGTTGTTTACTTGATGCCAACCCTATATGTTGGTTCCATGTGCTGAGATGGACTTTGCAATTATAAACTATTCTGTAGATGTAAGCATATTCATTTAACCAAGGATCATACTCCAAATTCATATTCATTTAACCAAGGATCATACTCCAAATTCGCCTTCATCAGGATGGATAAATAATTAGGGGAAAACAATGAATTTTATCCTTCTTAGTTTAGAAATGACCAAATCTTATACCTCTTCATGTCTTAAATTAGGGCATAAGTTGTGGTGTTAAAATATTTTAATGGTCCATCAATTATCTTCTAGTGGAGCACATTCAGTAAAAAAATGAATATACTGTTTACAATTTGTGAGGCATCATTTCCCATAAAAAGATGATCCATAGATGAGTCTGGCATCCCACTTACTCTCAAGAAGGAAGATTTAGAGGGTGGGTGGGTTTTGTGTAGTAATGATGATAATTATTTATGGGCTCACTGCAAATAGCTTTTATTCTCTATTAAACTGTATTGTTTCTAGGCTTCGACCTTTATGTATTGACTTCCTTGTCGGAGAGTATGGCAAATCACTTTGTAACTGAAGGTGGGGCACATCCTTCTATTTTAGTATTTTGTGTATCTCAAGGTATTTTCCACAATAATAGATTTACGTGTGAAGTTCTTTTTGATTGTTTACTAGAATCAGCTTAGATTATCATGGAAGAGCATGAGAAAAGCTTCTCGTTCCAAGGCTTCCACCAAGAAATAGAAGATCATCCCAAGTATCACCAATTCTCTCGTGGCCAATTCTTTCCCCTCAATTTCAATCAAACACCCAACTCGTTTGAGACCCTAGCGATCGCTATTTCATGCCTTCTTCTCTTCCGCCGTTTCATCCTCTTCCTCCAACACCGTCACCATCGACTATTCCGTTCTACAACGAAAATTTGTGCATCAAGAGGGCTTCTTATGCACCACAGTTTGTCATGATGATCCATTCGGGTTTGCTTTGGCTTGTGTAACTAGTTCAATATTCATTTCTGCTATCATACAGAAAAAGAAAGAAGAATGATAGCAAGCAAAATATTTTCGCTGCATACAAGAAACAATAAAGGACACACAAAATTAAGCCAACACGACAATAAAAGCAAGCAGAAATGAACATTGAAATGGAAACAAATAACAGCTTACTGCATATATCAACTATATGAATGTTTCATTAGCATCGGATGACGAGTAGCATCACAGTCCACACCATCTAGAAAAACACTAAGCTATTTCAATTTGAGAATCAGAGATATCATGCATTACATTATAAGGGTAAAATATATGTCAAAACATGAACGCTACAACTGGATGAGATTCTTGAGGCAGTAAGTACCGACGATAAACCAACCAACGAGAATGGACACGAAGGCAACTATGAGGATCAAGAAGTTTGAATCACCAAAAAGAAGCCCTATGGAGCGGACGACTCCAAAAGGCAACAAAGATCTTGTCGCTGTAGAATTTCTCACCCAAGTACCTTTGAAGAACATGAAGACTGCTAAATCTACCACATTCTATCTGGCATGTCCAAAATACCCCATTCTGTTTAGGTTTGCTACAAAAGAGTGGCAGTTGCATGTGAACAGGCTGATGTTCTTGGTCTTCGTAATCTCGACAGGCGCTGTCGAAGTCTCCTTAAACGCATCTATGATGACATGAATGACATGTCGCTTAGGGAAAGAATCTCAGCAAGCCCAGAAGCTCTTGTAGCAGCCGAAGCAGGAGCAACCCAATTTAGGGGGATGGTGTTCTTGTTCTTCTTGTTCTTCTGTTTGTCCATGTTTTTCTTGTCGGAGCAGCAACAACCTAAGAGATAGGCAAGCACTTTCTGCTCCTCGGCGAAGATGGCCGAGGCCATGGCCATGAGAGCGGTCGGGCGGGCCGAGAGATGGGAGGAGGGAGGTGGGGGGAGGGGTAGGGAGAGGGGTGGACCCTCTTGGCCCCTTTGTTGGGGAGTAGAGCTTCTTCATTTGAGAGAGACAATGCACTCGACCATCCTCATCGTTCATCCCTGTGGTCCACATTAACGACATATTCTTCTATCGTATGGAGCTCTGCGTCATTGGTCTTCATGGGCATGTCCAAGCTGACATTGATTTTGTGAACCCTGGCCAGAGCCTCAACGGTGAGCCTATTACCACGAGCATCATCATCATCTCTAGGGAAGGAGAAAGAGAAGGCGAGTCGAGCAATCACAGCACAGCAGCAGCAGCAACAACAACATGGCTTCATGGTGATTGTGGCTGATGGTTATGAAACTTGGAGCGGCGATGTGGTGTTTGATAATGCCACGGATCAGTCAGGCAGTGGTGACAGTAGCAATCCATTGTCTTCGTCATCCGATTATGTATTTCCTCTCGAAGAACTACTACCCAGCATTGATGCCTTGCCTAGCTTGCTGTCGCTAGTACTACCACCACCATCAGATGACGAGGCGTGGCCATTTTCTTCGGTTCCTTTGATGACTGAAGCTGATCATGTCCAACATTGGCCCGATTTTGATCAAGATTGGTCATTTGACCCGATCCTGGAGATATAATTAGACAGCATTTCGCTCGAGGACCTCCTCCAGCAAGATGTTCACGCCATGGTGCCATCTGGTAGGTGCTATCGATTTTGAGTAGCCTTTCTCCGAGGGATTTGTGGATGTTGGTGTATTAATTTTGTTTCATTGGCATACAGATCCTCTTGTTTTCAACAAGATTCATCGGAATTCTTTTCCATGAAGCATAGGAGGTTAGGATTAACCGCTATGTTGATGGTCATAAGCGGCAATTTTTCTACCGTTTGGGTATTAAATTGAAATATAACGTAAATGCTAGGGTATTTTTTTGTAATTTCTCCTATGAGGAACGAGGGGAGGGGTAAAATCGTCCCGATTTCAGTCTTTTGGACGGAAAGTAGAAAAAGGTATCAAGTTAAACCCGACATATAACGTTAGGGTTTAAATATGTACAACTTAAAAGTTCAGGGTATTAACTTGAAAGATAGCCCAAACGTCAGGGTATTTTGTTGTGAATACCCTAAGATAGATATATACCTTTTTGGATTAGACTTATAAGGGTGGTACAAGAAATGCCTATGTTTTTGATTGGGTGAAACACTTCAAGTTTCTTTGAGATACACAAGCCGCAAGTTATGGGGTTGTTTGGTTATAATAGGTTAAGACAACTATGGAATGAAAGCAAACTGAAGCTGATTCGATTGATGGTGTTAGTAGGTTTCATTATGAACTAATGGAGTTGGTTACAGAAAGAGAGGATGTCCCGAATGATAAACATAATCCATGGGTCGATGAAGTGTTACCTTTCATCAACGTGTAGGTTGGGGTAAGTCCAAGTACCGATGTTACTGAAGACACTTAATCTCCCACGATCTGTGATCCGAATCACATTTTGAATGGTGGTATATATCGATTTGGAATGATAAAATTAGTGTTTTTGATTTTTAATAACTTTCTAGACTAAATAAAAGCTCATCGTTACCAAGCTGGGGTGCACCTTTTGCAAAGTTTTATAACCCAAACTACGATAGACATACAGACCGACCCATAATTATGTGCATAGAAATACAAGCAATCTTTAACAACCAAGTAAAATTTATTTTGCTTTCTTAATAAATGTATTTTGTTTCTACTAAGCGTGCAATAAAGACTTACCCTAACACACCATGTTTCAGACAATCATCGTTCTACGCACTAAAACTATTCGTGTTCCCTGGTAACCTTGTTGAACCACATAAAATTAGGAAGTTCCGACACACCACCCAATAATTTCAATATGGCCGACAAGGTAAATCATTGGCCAATCTGAAGAATGAAATTAAGATTTGAACCTTGTTCTGAAATTAAGATTTGAACCTTGTTCTGGTCATTTAATGTGATATTTTTTTCTAAGTGGCTCACTGTTCTTGCTTGCATGCGAACTTAAAAACTTTTAGTACCCCCCCCCCCCCCCCCCCCCCCCCCAAACAAAAGCAAAAGCCAGAAAAAAAACTCAACATTTACATACAAAAAGAAATGGGAAAGAACCAGACATCCATTTAATGAAGTTTTTTCCCATGAGACACTAGAACGGATGGTGGTGCTGGCCCTCAGCATGCATTATGAATTTAATACTATTTTTTTGGATTTCATTCTATTAAATAGATGTCCCTGCCGGCATGGTTTACCTGACGCTTGAGACATGCTGTGCTCAGTCGATGGTCTTGGATGAACAAAAAGTTGAGGCAGATGAAAAAATTCTATGCAGTGGAGAGCCCTCAAATATGTCATTTTGGTTCTTATTGGATGTTTATTTCTGGACAAATTGATAAGGACTAATATAGAAAGTCTTCTTCATTTTTGTTAAAGTTCACGACTGGTGTTATTATGTGGTTTTGCTTGCTGTTATTTGGTCATACTGTCGTTTTATTGATATATTGCTATTGATGCCCATTCTGCAGTTACTTCAGGCTTGGAATGCAAGCAAATGGATGGTGTGTCCTGTGTAGATTTGCATGAAAATGGTAGTCAGGGTTCCTCTGGTATGGATTCTCCAGAAAGGAATCTCACAACTACTGACAAAAAGTCTGAGTTGGATGAATATATGACATCATCAGCAAGTTTTGGAGAACGTGGCAATGTATGCCAAAGTGAATTTGACCCTGAAACTCTTTCAAGGGTAGACTCCCTTATCACAGGAGTCAGTGGTCTTGCTGTTCCTTTGGTTGGCAATGAGCAGGCCTCAAATATGCAATCTGATGTATAAAATTTTTCTCATCGACTTAGTTTCTAATTTTCTTACCACCTGTTAAATCTCAAGATGTTCTGACCATGGAACTCTGTCAGGGAACATCAGTTGATGTGATTTCTGACGACGAAGAAACCTGTAGGTCTGGTTCCATATCTCTACCAACTAGTGCTTCTGATCATGTAGATGATGAACATGTAGAGGATGAAGGTTAGTTTTTACTTAGAATTCTAATGTTTACAGTGTTTCCTCTTGCTCATTATTGGTCTTATTTGTTTTTGCATATTACTTGGAAACATCCACCTTCAGATGACTGTTTTGCTGCATTTGGAGAAAAGGTATTCTTCTTGCAATTTTTTGGGACGCATAACTAATGCAGAAATGAAATTTTTATATTTTATGAATTATCTGTTAGATTTGGACTTTTTGTGTGTTTTGGGCACAATAGGGGTGTTTTGGGAATTTTCGGATTTTAGGGGCATTTTGGGAAATCTGCAATTTTCTGTAACTTTTCTATTTAAAGCTAGGGCCGGTTAGGAGAATGTTATGTTGAATTTGAGAATAAAATTGATAAAGAGAGGAGAGAGTTCCTCGTTCTTTGGGAGAGTGCGGACGTCATCTTTAATTGCCGTCTTGGGAGGGCAATCACCACTATAATTGTGATCAATCTATCCCTTTTATTTTCAGTTTTATACTAATAAATTTCAGATCTAGTTGGTTCCTATCATTTTGGTATCAGAGCGACGAACTTGGCATCCATGGAGGCGTTATTACCAAAAAGATTGAAGCTTTGGAGGTCTGAAAAAGTCTATGGAGGATCTCAGATCTGAGGTCAAGGCGTCGATAAAAGGCCTTGAGACGTAAATGGATGAAAAGTTTGAAACCGTCATGCAAATCATGATGCAACAATTTGCGGATCTAAAGGCGGCAATTTTGGCGAAAAATTCAGATCTGGATGAAAATTCAGATCTTGGGCAAACGACGACAACCTTGGCGAAAAAGAAAAGGACAGGAGAAGAGTTCAAAGGAGGCCATCTATCTGACGTGGAGGAAGGATCTGACAGAGCGGAAGAACATCCAACGGATCAGAAAAACCCTAGCCGTCATGGGGGGTTCCGCGAACCACTACAGGGCCATGTGGGTTCTGCAGGGGGCCTGCATGCCACTGCAGGCCATTGCAGGGCCTGCAGTGGCCCTGCAGGGCCTGCTGCAGCCCTCCTGCAGGCCATTGCAGCGGGCCTGCAACCCTCCTGCAGGGCCTGCGGTGGGCTGCAGCAGGCCCTGCAGCCCACCCCTGCAGCCCACCACAGGCCCCTGCAGGGGCCCTGCCCACTGCAGGCCACCGCAGTGGGTTGCAGTGGCCTTGCAGCCCTCCTACAAGCCCTGCAGCACTGCAGTGGGCCTGCAGCCCTCCTACAAGCCCTGCAGCACTGCAGTGGGCATGCAGCCCTCCTACAAGCCCTGCAGCACTGCAGTGGGCCTGCAGGCCACTGCAGTAGGCCTGCAAGTCCCTACCCTGCGTGTGCA
Organism: Scilla litardierei; assembly: GCA_030789695.1. Lineage (NCBI taxonomy): Eukaryota > Viridiplantae > Streptophyta > Magnoliopsida > Asparagales > Asparagaceae > Scilla > Scilla litardierei. The sequence goes on from CM061131.1 coordinate 133,366,632, forward strand.
GGCCTACCAACGTCCTGAACGGTTCATGAAGGCCCGCCGAAGACGCCTTGAGCCTGGGAAGGATGACCCGGGACCCAGGGACATGCGGGGAGCCCGCCGAGACTTCGATGGCAAATTTGGGCTTCTTCAAAGACCTGAGGATGACGTGGAGGAGGTTTCGGGACTTCATGGGCCTCGGTATGCGGCAGCGAGGCAACGACGCACGCCTTGAGCCTGTGAAGGATGACCCGGGACCCAGGGACATGCGGGGAGCCCGCCGAGACTTCGATGGTAAATTTGGGCTTCTTCAAAGACCTGAGGATGACGTGGAGGAGGTTCCAGGACTTCATGGGCCTCGGTATGCGGCAGCGAGGCAACGACGCAAAGTACTTCCAGCATACGAGGAATTTCAGAACGATTATGACAATGATCCAGGCTTTGAGGAGAAAGTTGATGACTATGCTCGGAGTGAGCATGATTGGGGAGGCAATGTCGACAGAGACGACAATCGTAGGAGGGGCCATGTGAGACGCAGAGAGGTACGACACGACAATTATTACATTCCTTTGACTACCGACAGGCAGGAGGATGAGTGGGCCGGGAGCGACTTGGGGCTGAAGTCAGAGTGAGAAAACTGAAAATGCCGTTGTTTGATGGGGTGATCCTTATGGCTGGATCGATCGAGCTGAGAGATTCTTTGCAGAGGTACGTCTGACGGAGAAGCAAAAACTGGAGGTGGCTGGCATCTGTTGACTCTGTTTTAAAGGAGAGGCACTCTCTTGGTTGCAGTGGAGGGAGCAGAGACGTCTTATACGTTCGTGGGAGGAGCTCAAGAACTGCTTGATGGAGAGATATCGAGATGCTCAAGAAGGAAATTTACAGGAAGGAGATGGTTGGAGTGGCTTCACTTCTCGCAGTCCGTTAGCAAAAAGAGGACCTCGGCGACCCGCTTGGAGCAGCACCGTCCATGGATTTCATGCACTACATTGAGGACAAGGTGGATTTTCGGGGGCGGAGTAATGTTACATCTGGACTTTTTATGTTTTTAGGGCACATTAGGGACGTTTTGGGAATTTTCGGACTTTAGGGGCATTTTGGGAAATCTGCAATTTTCTGTCTATTTAAAGCTAGGGCCGGCTAAGAGAATGTTATGCTGAATTTGAGAATAAAATTGATAAAGAGAGGAGAGAGTTCATCGTTCTTTGGGAGAGTGCGGACGTCCTCTTTAATAGTCGTCTTGGGAGGGCGATCTTCCTTATAATTGTGATCAATCTATCCTTTTTTTTTTCATTTTTATACTAATAAATTTCAGATCTAGTTGGTTCCTATAATTATCTTACATTGTCTTATATTTATTGTTGATTTTCTTTTACTTTTAAAGATTTCTGATGAATACAATTTTGATATAAACTTGTCAGTGTTATGTTTGGTGAAAATCTGGATGTGTTCATGGCTCAATCAATTATTGTTTTCAGCAATGTGAAGTTAGTTGATTATTACTAGTATACTTTAAAAGGTTTATATGTGAATTGTGTTTGTCTATTGACTTGGACTTTCAGTTTCTCCTTTGAATCAACAAATGTGGAAGTGATTCTTTATTCTCCAACTAAGCATTATATTCTTTTCCTTAAGCATCAATGGATTGAACAAAATCATGATATCTGCGTATAAAGTCTGATTGTAAAGATCTGTCACTGGTTAATGCCTCATAAGGGAATAGAGGTAAAATAACCCAATGTAAATTTTAAGTGGATATGATATACAAACTCCATTTTGCAAGTCCGTTCATCCATCGGAAGGAAGTATGCCCATACGTGTGTCGTACCTCTCTTCTCAAACGGGGTTGTTGATTTGGGGAGAAGAAGGGAAGGGAAGGGGGGATGGTGTGTGTTCTTGAAAACTGATGTATAAATAAAACAGATGTAACAGTGGATTTTCACAACCTCCACTCTTACCTCCATTTGGATCCCAAAAGGTGGAGGTTTGTAACCTCTGTTTCGGCTGATAAACAGTCCAAAGGTTAGGGGTTTAGAGGTAAGATTGTGTATGTCTAAAGCTTGGAGGTAAGATACCTTACCTTAATTCCCAAACGGGGCTGAAATGAAGGTTTGTAAACTTTTTTTCTCGAGCAGTTGCAAGGGAGGTCAAAAGATCCACATAACTTAAAGTATCTACTATCTAGTACTACAATAAATTACATCAAAACAATCAAAATATGCATTATAATCAAATTACAAAAATATATAGAGTTGAAATGGAAAGTCAAAGTCACCACAGTTTATTTTGTGCAGTCTTTATAAATTATGATAAATTGTTCAAATATTTAGGAATTATAAATTAACTAGAAATAATCCGTGCACACAGTGTCCGACGCCAAAAAATCCCCTCGAACAGGATGCGGTGCACGCGCGCAACCGAAAAGGAGCGAGAAGTGTGTGTGGGTGTGCCGGTATCGTCGGGGGTAAAAGGTGCAAAATGCAAACCCGTAAATAAGTGGCTGGTGGGTGTTTTTTGGGTTTTTGGGGGGAATGACAACCATGTAAATAAGCGACTGGGGTGGTTGTGGTTTAGGGAGGCTGCTGACTGGGCTGGGTTTGTCCCAGTCAGCGTGTGACTGGGTTTGTAACTGGGACAAACCCAGTCAGCAGCCCTCACATGTATAATAAATTTGTCTGTGGAAATCACAAGTATGAACGCGAGGCCAGCATATCATTTAATTCATCTTAGGGCATGTACTTGTGACTGATTATCTCAGTTATTTATTTTTTTCAAGCTTACTGGTTTTTTATCATGATGTCCTGTAAGGCTCTGACGACTGACTAGGGTTAAAGCCAAAAGATATAAGGACAAATGTGATGATTAGTTAGGGATCAGATTTAGACTGTACTTCCATCATGTTCTTTTTTACTTCTTGTTAATCATAGGTCTATGCAGTATATTGACTGGCCTTGCATTCTTTGGCTTGCAGGATAAAGATGACATGGCAGTTACTATTTCCCCTGATTTTGTCATATATAAAAACACTTTGTATGAAGAGGCGGAATTATTGTTTTTTGCCAATTCCATTCTAGTAAAATGTTTGGATACAAGTGGGAATGATGAGAACATTGATCTAGAATGGGCAATTGATGATATAATTCATGTTGAATGCAATTGGTGTGGTAGTGTGAGTATTGTTGCTCCCTTAGTTTAAACCATCCATTCTAACATATTTATTTCAACATTTTCCCTGATTATGGTTTTTATTGTCTTGATTCAGGCCTCGGCTGCTCTAGTTAAGTTTCACTTAAGAGCAACTACTGTTGATGGAAATGAATTCATTCGGGATACTTGTGGTAGGGGTTTGTCCACTATTCCCTTCCCGATTTATATTCTTGAAAGAATTCATAGTTGGTTAATCAATGATTTCCTGCCTGCTTGTGTTGCTCATGCTCAATTCGTTATTCTGTTTTCTGATTTCTTTTTTCTGTTCATGTTTCTTGTTTACCATACTACCATTATAAGTTTTTCCAATGCATTTTCTTTTTGTTACTTTTTGTTACTCGTCTCACCTTATCTTTATCGATAAAATCAGGCATAGTGGGCTTTGCTGAGTTGCTCATTTGCATTTTGTAACAAGCCAATTTCCAAACTAAGTGGTATTTGGTAAGCATATGATATTAAATTTAGAATTTTGTAAAGCATTCAAGTCAATCACCAATTCGGAATTTAGGTTGGTTCTTCATTTATATGAGCATTGGAATATGGAAACTTACATTATTTGATACTTTCAACCTATATATGCTAATAGCAGACCTGCTCCTCTAGGTAAGTAAAAGAAAATGCTTTCAAATATTTTGAATCTTTACACAAGGCTCCTCATAAACTGACACTTGAAAAAATTGGAGGCGAAATGCCATCTAATTACATTATTTGATACTTTCAACCTATATATGCTAATAGCAGACCTGCTCCTCTAGGTAAGTAAAAGAAAATGCTTTCAAATATTTTGAATCTTTACACAAGGCTCCTCATAAACTGACACATGAAAAAATTGGAGGCGAGATGCCTACTAATTGCAACCATGAGCTTAATTTATAGTGTTTTCTGTTTTCTTAGATTATCATAATGAACCTATGTTCTTATCCTTTTTGCTTCTTTCATGTTCAAAGTTCATTTTGTTGATCTTGAGGTGAGGTACTCCTTCAAGCCATAAACTTATTGTTCTAATGTGGCACTGCTTTTCTGGATCATCGTCATTATAAGCTCCTTTTGTTTTTTCTATGTTATGTAAGAAGGGCTCTAAACAAGAGGAATAATTCTCATTCTGTCAGAAGTTTTGTTGAAATAATAAATAGTGCGTCATCCTTTCAAGCTTTCAATCACTCCCTGTGTGTAGCTGCATGTGTGACGCCGTTGAGGATGACCATGAAGAAACAGATTTTGAGAAAAAAGAGATTTAGAGGTATGCGGTACAATGGAAATGTGACACATTAGTTGCGGTTTGCTAGGTTCAGTTATGATGGGATTATTTTCGGTTGCTGTTTCAATATGCGTATAAGTATTGTTTTCTTCATCAGCATAATCACCACCCTCTTCTTTTTTCAAATATAACATACTTAAAAAAGACTAGGAGAAAAGGCCTTGGGAAGGAGGCATTATGAGGCATCAGGAGATATGACAACCTTTCCATTATTATGGTGTGGGGATACAGGCTTGACACAGTACACTAAAGATCAAAGATGAAAGAAGGGAAAACTAATGGATGTAGGGTTTTGAACAATGATACTGGATGTTAAGGGTTTTGCACCTTGGCTAGTTCTCTGTAGTCTGTCCACTCCAGCAAATCAGCATGCGATCGATTTAAAGATTTTGGTCTCCCACCAAGGCTCTTTCGTGCCCACTTCCTCACATATCACAAGAAGGCTTTAAAGATGAATTTTTTCTCTAACAATTCTCATTCATTCATTAATTGATCAATTTCTCGATTAACTATCTTCTCTTAATGTGAAACAACTTATTTCTATGCTAAACTATATGCACGATACTTGTTTATATAAGCAAATCTAAACAAATCAAATAGAATCCAATAAATGCCCAATAAAAGCCTAACAAACAAAAATGAAATAAATACCCAAATAAAAGCATACTAAAATCAGATACAGTTTCTAACTAATTAAGTTGGATATCCATCATTCTTGCATGCTTTGGAAAAATGGTGATGGTAAATGGCGACAAGGGTGTGGAAGCATGTGGACGTTAGCAATCTCATTTGGTTGGAAAGGACTCATCTTTGAACTTTAAATGAAGTAACTAATAAATTTGCTGACAAGCATCCTCAGGATAACGTACCGAAACCATAAGAAACAGGAATGTGCGTAAAAGTTGCTGATTGATAGGTTGTGGATGATTGGGACAATGAAGTTAATATGCTCTACTAATCAAAGTGGTTCCTGTATCTCTGTTACAGTATTAACAAATCGCTCAAGCCGGGGCTCGAGTTCGGACTGGGATGCTGCATGAACAAACTGGAACTTGAACCCAGTTTGGGATGTTGCATTGACTTAATATAGAGCTTTAGCTCAGACCTCTAGCTTTGATATCAATTGACAAGAATACGATAACGTGCCTTTGTGACGTTTGGGATGAAGGTGTGATATTTGAAGGTTTTGCAGTTGCTTGGCCTTATGAAAATAAACTACTTCGTGCTTATAACATTGAAATTGAAAGTATAAGATGCAATGGTAAGGATACACACGGCTATAAATTAGATGAGGTTTAAAAAAACATGAGGAAAGGATATGTGCTACCGAGGTTGAGACATGAGACGATTGATTTAGATTTAAGGATATGATTGACATCCAACATGATGGGTAGCAGAAGGTTGATAGGAACTAGAAAAGATATGATTTTTATTGCTCAAAACTGAAAATAAAAGAGATAAATTGATTACAATTATAGGGGTAACCTCTTTTCCAAGACGCCAATTGAAGAGGACTTCCGCACTCTCCTGTAGAACGAGGAACTCTCCTTCGAAGATATTGAAATAATCCATCCAGCCTCCCTAGGGCCGGTCGGCCACCCTCCCCTTTTATAATAATCTAACTAATATCACATTTACCCAAAAGCCCATACAATAATAAAATATCACAAAAATACCCTAATATGCCCATACTGGGCCGGATCTATCATTACTCTGTCCCCGAAAACCATCTTGTTCTTAAGGTGGTGCATGAAGTCTCTGGCAGTCCTACTCCAAGGGGAGGTCGTCATCCCCTCCGGCATCTTCATCATCCACAACATCCTCCTCATCGTCACCCACTAGCAGTAGCTGCAGCTTACGTACTCCGCAATGGTGCCCTGGGGTGAACCTCTTGTCGCATCTGAAGCACAACCCCTTCTGCCTCCTCTCTCGCATCTCTGCATCCGTCATTTTCCGAATCTGTGTTCCTTGTAGTGGCATCCCGTTCTTCTCCTGATTGGATGAGTCTGAGTCTATCATTGTCGCTGCCTTCTGCTGTCCTCCAATCGTGGACTGGCTGTGGGAAGACGAGCCGCCTCCAATTCCCTCCCAATCTCTTCGTCTCCATCAGGCGATCGTCCACCATTTGAGTGCCTCCACCATCTGAGCATACTCTATGGCCTCCATCAAGTCCTAAGGCTTTTGTATGTGCACCTCGGTGCGAATAGTGTCATTCTGCCCCTTCATGAAGCTGCTCTCCATCATCTCATCGGAAACTCCCCGTACTTGCCTTTAAAGTGCCTCAAACCTCTCCCATGTAGTCCCTCACCGTGCCATACTGCCTGAGTAAAAGTAGCTATCCCCGCAAGTTCCCCAGATAAGTGTCGCGGAATCTCTCCACTAGTCACTCCTTGATCTACTCACACGAACGAAATGGCCATCTCTCATCCCTCCATTGGTACCATGCGAGCCTTCCCATCTAAACACACCGTCACCACCTGCAACATCTGATCCTCCGTCTTGCGGGAGACCCTCTTCGCCATGTAAATTCATGCCATTGGATCATCCCCCCTCGAATGCAGGTATCTTCAGCTTTCGCAACCTGTCTACTGCGAAGGTCCACCGGTCTCCTCGCCCTCTTGCGTGTCTGGGCTGATGATAATGCTGCCACCTCTTCTGATGCCACTCATATTCCCGCTGTGTGCCTTCCTCACGATCTCCATAGCCTCCCCGATTTTCGCCGCCTGCGTTGAAGCCCTGATCTCCTCTTTCCTAATCCCATCCTCCGCCGTCATCTCTTACATAGTCTCCATAAGTAGGAGGTGGGCATGGTTGCCTCTGCGCGCCATAACGGGGGTCGTGGGGCTCTCGAAACTCGTCACCATTGTCCCCGGGCTTCCATAAGTAATCTGAATGGTCGTCGTCGTAGCGCGTCACCGGTTGGCCTCGGGGACTCCATCGGCTTGAATCCTCGCCAACACTGTTTTGCCGCCTAAACGTGCCCGCTGGTTGATGATTTTGGGCTTGGGAAGGCCGACGCCGCCCATACCCCATGTGGGGGCTCAGTCAGGGGCGGGGGCTCCTGACGGGGCCCTTGCAGGGGCTGGCGCCCCATATCGAAGCCCCTAGGGGGCTTAGTCAGTGGTGGCGGCCCTTGCGGGGGCCCCTGCTGGGTCTGGCGTCCCCTGTCGAAGCCCCCAGGGGCTCTGCAAGGGGCGGCGGCCCCTGCAGGAGCTTCTGCAAGGGCTGACGCCCCTTGCAGACCCTTCCAGGCGCCCCTTGCCGGCCCCGCGTCCCTTGTCGCCCCCATGGAAGGGTCTGCAAGGGGTGGCGGCCCTGCAGGGCTGGCGCCCCTTGTCGGCCATGGGGAGGGTCTGCAAGGGGTGACGGCCCCTGGGTTGTTGCTACGTGTGTTTTCATGCCACGCCTTGTACTTCTAGGGCTTCTGAAGTCGTCATTTATCGTGGCCTCCTCGTCTTACTTGAAGTAGTCGTCGGCGTCGGAAAGCATACACTCTTCAAAAGCTTCCACCTTTTCCTTTCCTTTCTCCAAAGGTGTCGCCTTTCGACCAAACTTAGTGTTTTCACCCTCTTTTGCTTGGATAGCCGTCGCGAGCTCCGCGATTTGTTGCTAGATCTGAGCTAGGGTTTTCTTCAGGCTGTCAAATTTTTGCTCCGTCGCCGATTTGTCCTTTTTCACCGAAACCCTAAGTTCCTCCACGACCTTCTTCAATTCCTTGATCTCGCCGTCACCTTTTCCCTCCAAAGCTTCGATTTTTTCCTTGGATCTCTGATGCGTTTCTGGGAGTTTCGGCCCACTAAGGTCATTTTTGTAATTTCAGAAATTATGGGGGGGGGTTTCATAAATTTTCCAGATCTGTAATTTTCTTTTATTTATAGCTAGGGCCGGCTAGGGGAGGGGCTTATGCTGAAAATTGTTGAAGAAAACCCTTAGTCAATTTGGCCACAGACAATTATTGGGAGATCTTAAGCTTTGATCTTGAAGCGAACGTTAGGAAAAAGGCCTCTTCTCAAATCGAGGCTAGTTATCATTGTATTTCAGTTTTCTATTCAATTAAATTCTCTCTTTTCTCCCCCAAAGCTCTTTCCCATCCTTAAAAATAATCCCTCTTTTCCCATAAAAATCCAATCTTTCACCCTTAAAACCCATAAAAATCCCATTTCCCCCCATATCCAGATCTGAAAACGTACCAAAGTGGTATCAGAGCGGTCGATACATGGTGACCACGAGAGCGAAGGATAATATGGAAGCGTTGGAAGAGAAGATGGAGGGTGCGATCCATGATCTCTCGAAGAAGTTGGAAGATCAAGCGGCTTGAGCGGCCGAGACGGATCGGAAGCTTGCGCTATTCATGGAGGCCATAAACCAAAAGGTGGATATGTTGACGAAGAAGACAGATCCACATCAAGTCTAAACCATATATCCGAAGAAAAAGGCAAGGGCTTTAGCTAAGGGAAGTAAGGGAAATAAGAAAGTTGATCCCTTTTGCGAAGGGCTTCTTTCGGACACAGATTCGGTGACGGATGGCAAGGATCTGGTCTTCAATGAAGGCAAGGAGCCACAACAGGAGATCTACGACAGCCGGGAGGTCGAACAAGGGGCGGACAGCACCAACGACACCCCAGTGCACTCGACAGGCCCTGGCTGCCCACCAGGGCTTCGCCGAGCCCTGTCGAGCACGCCAGGGCCCGCAAGCCCCCCGGCGAACCGCCAGGGCCCGCGGTGGCCTCCGACGAACCACCAGGGCCCCGCGGGAACGTTGGCGGCTCGTCAGGCCCATCCGGGGCCCCCGACGGCCCACCAGGGGCATTCTGGGCCCATGGCGGCCTGCCAGGGCCCCCCAACAGCCAGATCTGGGCTGTCAGCCTTACTTCAAGCTACCGACGGGCCATCGAAGAGGACCGGGGTAGTGAGGGGGCCTCGACGAGGGGTTTGATTGTCATCAGGATGGCTTGGGCGTTGATTATTACGGAGGAAGACCCCAAAGGCTTGATACAGAGTTCGAAGACTAGCACTGGCATCATGTGGATGGCCGAGGGGACTTTGCGGACGGAGTTGACTGGGGGGAAGCTGCGTGGGCTGTAGCTGATGGATGAGAACGGAATCCGGTGGGAGACTATGGTTATGACGTACCTCCTCCCTTGCCACCACGATATCATCAGGGAAGGGGTGCCCATGAAGGGATTACTACGGAGAACTGGGTCAGGAAGCTGAAGATGCCAATCTTCGAGGGAGAGGATCCAGATTTATAGATATATAGAGTGGAGAGATACTTCGAAGTATCGATGCTCCAGCAGGAGAATTGGCTTAGGACAGTTAGGGTCTGCCTGGAAGGGGAAACGTTGTCGTGGTATCAATGGATGCAGCAGGACCAGCCTTTCTGCACGTGGGAAGATTTTTCTAAGCTCCTGCTGGAGCGATTTGGGAAGGTACATGCTGGCAACACATTTCAGAGGTTGTATGCTTTGAGGCAGGATGTGCCCGTGAGGGGATTTTTCAAGAAGTTTGAGATGCTGGTTAGTCGGATCAGTGGAGTGTCGGTGGAGTCATTTGAGGGGTGTTTCATGAAGGGGTTGAATCCGACTATCAGATCAGAGGTGAGGGCCCATAGGCCGACGACGAGTCTGTGAGAGTGCATGAGTTTGGCGAGGATAGTGGAAGACAGACTGTACCAGGAGAGGAAGGCCCGCGGGGCTTGGGGAGGTTCTTCTTTCAAGGAACATCCGTGTTATCAAATGGCGGCGCCATGGGCGCTATGGCGGAATGGCCTGGCGGTTTTTGGGCTCATCGCCATTCGCCATCCGCTTTTCAGCATGATATGGCCTCGTCCGCTATTTCCGCCATGGCACCCGCTATTTCCGCCATAACGTCCGCCATGTGGTGGTTTATGGCAGTTTTTATACACGCACGATACACACAGATACATACACGCACACACACATAGAGAGAGAGAACGTACACATACATACATACAGATATATACAGACATATGCACACACACACATATACACATGCACACACGCACAGAGAGAGAACGTACACATACATACATACAGATACATACAGACACATGCGCACACACACATACACAATCACACAATCACACACACACATACATACATAATTACATATACACACGCGCGCACACACACAAAATCACACACAGCCACAATCACACACACACATACACACACACCCACATACACACACACATATATACACACACATACACAGTTACACACATTCATACACACACATGGAGAGAGAGAGAGAGAGAGAGAGAGAGAGAGAGAGAACATACACATACACACATAGGCCGTTCGCCATTGGCCGCTATTTCATCCGCTATATGTTTATGGCGGATTTTTGGCTCACCGCCTTAGGCCGCCATTCGCCATTGATAACACTGAGGAACATGCGTCTGGAGGGGGTCAGAAGGCGTCCACAGCCACATAAGGAGTATCAGCTAGAGTAGAGCCATGACCTGGAGGGCATACGCAGAGGATGATGTGGGCAGAGATCCGTGATAAACGTGCCAAGGCTCTGTGCTTCAAGTATGACGAGAAGTTCTCTCTAGGGCATCAATGCGGTGACCGTGCTCAACAGATTTTGATTGTGAATGAGGAGGAGAACGTGATAATGCTGGAGGCTTGCGAGGAGGAGGATCGAGAGCACCTGCACGTGGAGTAGCCCGTCCGCGCACTTCATGCACCACCTTAAGGATAAGGTGGTTCTTCGAGGGCGGAGTAATGATGCGTTTTTGAGAGTTTCGGCCCACTAGGGTTATTTTTGTAATTTCAGAAATTATGGGGGGGGTTTTCGTAAATTTTCCAGATAATGTAATTTTGGAGTTTCGGCCCACTAGGGTCGTTTTTGTAATTTCAGAAATTATGGGGGAGAGTTTCGTAAATTTTCCAGATGTGTAATTTTCTTTTATTTATAGCTAGGGCCGTCTAGGGGAGGGGCTTATGCTAAAAATTGTTGAAAGAAAACCCTTAGTCATTTTGTCCACAGACAATTAGTGGGAGATCTTAAGCTTTGATCTCGAATCGAAAGCTAGGAGGAATGCATCTTCTTGAATCGAGGCTAGTTATCTTTGTATTTCAGTTTTCTATTCAATAAAATTCTCTCTTTTCTCCCCCAAATCTCTTCCCCATCCTATAAAATAATCCATCTTTTCCCATAAAAATCCAATCTTTCACCCCCAAAACCCATAAAATCACATATTTCCCCCAAATCCAGATCTGAAACGTACCAATCTCGTTGCCGTCGCCATGGATCGTTGATGCTCTGATACCAATTTGATACAAACTAGAAAATATATGATTTTATTGCTCAAAACTGAAAATAAAAGAGATAAATTGATTACAATTATAGGGGTAATCTTCCCCCCAAGACGCCAATTGAAGACGACATCTGCACTTTTCCGTAGAACGATGAACTCTCCATCGAAGATACCAAAATAATCAATCCAGCCTCCCTAGGGCCGGCCGGCCACCCTCCCGTTTTATAATAATCTAACTAATAGCGCAATTACCCAAAAGACCCTACAATAATAAAATATCACAAAAATACCCAAAATATGCCCCTACTGGGCCGGATCTATCAAAGGTATGAGCAGATTGATTGAGATTGAAGAGGATATTATTGACACCCACCACAGGAAGTGTGAGTTGCATGTAGAGTAAATCTGTATGATATTGCAAGAGATTGCAATCTAATAACTGCTGTTGTTCGGATTGGAGGAAACTGGGAAAAAACATACATCCTTTCACCTTTTGTTTTTCTCTTGCTTTTACTTTTCCCCTTTTCTTCTCCTTCTACCTTGTAATAAAAATTTGAAGTCACTTCTATCTATTGATTTTGTTGGCTATTGATGACCATGGCAGTTCTTGAGGACTTTACAAAAGTTTGAATTCTTGGACATGATTGATACACTGATAATTACGGTATGTCTGATTTTTAATGCTTTCTGTCCAAGTTAAGCCAAAAGATTAACTAATAATTGTTAATCCTGTCACCTGATGATGAAACACTGTTGAAAGTTCCACACAGTGAACTGCTCTATATTCCGTTATGTTTAATCTTGCAAAGGGCAGAAGTTCAAATAATGCTGTTGAATATGCTATGTATTTTTCAGCTTGACTAGCACTTGACTATGGGATTTATGTATCGTTCTGATGATTTAGTGTCATGTAGTCTGAACTGAGATGGTAAGTTCTTTACATCTCAAATGCAGAAAGCTGTATCATTTCTTACTATTCATACTAATTATTATTCAGTTACATTAATCCATCCCGGATTCATGTGAAAATTTCTAAAGGATAACAAGGCAAAATATGCTGAATCATCTTTCAGCATTGATTTACATTGGTAAGGGTTAATTTGGTATGTGTAAGTTTAGAAGTGTATATTGTCTATGCCTCATTGTTTATCTATATTTTGATATGAATTTACTACTTAGTACCTATACTACACTTTTGAATTGAAGTATGGACTTTCTGTTTTTTGTTATGTATGTAATAGTATTGTTTTATTTTATTGAACATTATCATTTTATTTATTGTTTCAATAACAAACATTTTAGATTTAATACAGGTAGCAACCTTATATTTTTATCTCTGTTTCTTTGAGTGCTTTAATTGTTATACTTAGATAGCAAAGATGTGATTTCATGTCAAATTACGTATGCAGATACCATGGAATTAATAGTTTCTGTCTCCGATACATGTTGGTTGGAGAAAGAGCTAAAGATCAAGCATCTAACAGAAAAATATAAAGATATATGGAAGGTTCCTCAATAGTAAGATTTCAGTTCAATTCTTGTATCGTTGTTTGTTTGATCGTTAAGTAACATTAAAGGTTAGGGTATAAGTGGTTTTTGTCATGCATATGTAGTTTATTATACTTTGTATACTGTGATCCAAACCATGACGTATACATACGAACATTATATTTTTGCTTATCCCTCATCATATGCCTAGTGAAAGTATGTACGGATATGGTGGCAGTCATGCTATGCCTGGATGACACTGATGTGAAGTTAAAAAGGATATAAACAGATTTACATCATAGCACTATGTCAATTTTGCACATATTTCTAAATAGTTGTTATATCCTTGTATTGAACTTGGTGCCTATAATTTTGACTTGACTGATTTCCGATTTTCTCAGCTACTTCAATTTAAGTTTAAATATAGCAATTAAATGGAAACTATTACTAAAATGAGCAGCTGCGTCGTCTGTAGATATTTATGAAAATCTGAAAGCTCAATTTTATTGGAATTGAAGTTGTCCTAAAATACGAAATAGTCACTGCTGTATAATATGGATATTGGGGGTGCCTCTCTCTGTGGATGCATATCTGATTCACATATTTATGCAAAGATGCTTAGATATTGATGTATATGTCATGTGTCATGTATGTTCAATTATTCATTAACATGTCTAAAATTTTAAAATCATACAAAAAATATTTTGAAAATTTAATTTACATATCCTAGTTGTATGCGCGTAGTGACAAGGTAGACACATGTCATGGGAGCTAGTTCTTATTAGTTATGATAAGGTTCATGGAAGTCAAATGGTGTGCCTGGGTCATTCTATGGATGAATCACACTGTACATGTTTTTCTTGATCTACACGTCTTACTTTGTCCAGGAGGTCAAGATGCTTCAAAACATTTTACCGATGCATCAAATTGTATCTTTTTGCAATCCCTCACACATTATTTCTTTTCTTTTTCTTTTTCAATCAAATGAAGAGAGAGATGTTTTAAACCACTTGATCTTCCTTTTCTAGACATATTTGAATGTGTTGAACAAGATGATCAGTGCAGTTACATCCATGATCGCCCCACCATGAAGTTCTCATGAACCTTATGGACTTATTGTAAACAATTTTATTGGTTGAAAATTTTCTCTATAGGATATTCAAAAACTTGTAGCTTGTGATATTATTAGTGCCATTTTTATGAGTAAGTTATGATACTTGAATAATTGGATTTTATCAAACCCATGGAGTTTCGAGAGCAATCATGCTTCGTTTGTGCCGAATTCTCTTCCCAACAATATATTCAAATCCAATTCTCTTGTATAATTGTAACCAAGGGATGATGGTTCATGCATACCATATCATATGTAACTGTTGCTTTTACTGACTGAACTATGAATGTTTGAGTGATTATTGCTTCAAATAGGTGGAACGGCATAAAAAGTTAGGCTGAATTTTGCAAAACAATCCTATAATTTCGACCGACTTCATAAAACTACACTGAATTTTACAAAGAATATAAAACTACTATGTACTTTCATTTAAGATTTTACAAAAATACCCATCATTGATTAACCATCAATGCCGTCAGCATATGACTATCACGTGTTTTTAATACCTAAAATGCCCTTCTCCTTATATTTAAAATATTTTTGAGGACATTGCATTTAAGCCCTAAAATTTACTTAATTTACTGTTAATATCAAAAGACTTGAAAATTATTCCAAACTTGGTTATCTCATAAAAATAAAATTGCAGATTGTTTTTCATGAGGGTGTTAACTACAAATAGATATTATCTTAATGCGAACATAAATCTATGACCTTACAGAAAAACCTCTGAACTTTGCAAAAATTGCAAAAATAGTTCACTTTCATGATTAAAAATATTATAAAATTTGTAAAATTCACAAAAATTTAGAAAAAAATTCATGAGATCAAAGTGAGTGCGATTTGTGGCATTAGAATTAATTTCATAAAATTATAGGATTTTATATTGTAATTCTTTTTTGCAAAGAGGGCCCTTTACATGCTTGGAAATATTATAAAATGAAAATTCAAAAAAATTTCTTGAGATTAAAATGAGTTCAATTTTTCTAATTGGAATTAATTTTATAAAATTATGTGATTGAATATCGGAATTCTTATCTGCAAAAAGGTCTCTTTTTGTGATTAAAAATTTTATAAAATTTGAAAAATTCATAATTTTTTTTGAGATTAAGGTGAGTGCAATCCTTTAATTTTTATTCAATATGTGATTAAATATGGGAATTCTTATTTTAATTAAAACTTAATTGACTTAAAAATAAGCTTTATTGATAACATTGGAAGGAAATGTTATGAATGTTTTATTGAGTGAATATTTTAATTATTTTATGTTATGTGAAGAATCATATGCTTTTCTATTGTTTCATTAAATTATCTTAAACTTTATACTTGTTTCCTAAAAATACATTATAGTTTACATTTGTTTCAAAAAACTACCCTATACTTTGATCTTTTTCCCACAAAACTACATTATGCTTCTAAAAATCCGTAACACACACTAAGCTTTTTAAATAACATTTCTTACATTTTCCTTAGATTTTGAAAAGATTTTAATTATAAATATTAGCTATAAATTAATTGTAGCTGTAAACTTAAATTTTGAAATACATTAAAATTCCATAAAAGGTAAAATTAGAAAATTTTAGTTTAACATTTTATCTTAAAATTATTTTTACTACTAAACGTAACTGTAAAAATCATTAAAATTAACTAAAAATTTATATGAGAAAGCTTATTTTCTCAACTTAAATTAACTTAAATTTTATATTATAACTTTTCAGTAGAAATTATTTGTTTGTAAATTTTAGTTTTTTAATTTAAAAATGTAGGAAAATTTAGAAAAAATAAAAAAATAAAACAATTCAGGATTAAAATGAAAAAATGAAAAAAAAATGAAAAATTCATAAATCTTTAGAAAAATAAAAAAATATTGAATAAAAATAACATGAAACAAAATGGAAAATTAAGCTCCATCTCTTGCATCCAAAAAACTTACAAAAATACTCCATCTTTTGCAAAATTACTCCACCTTTTCCATCTTCTTCAAAAAACAACTCCATCTTATTCTTAATCAATTTTCTCCAAAAAAACAACTCCATCTTTAAAAATCAATTTTTTATCGTCTCCAAAAATACAACAGTATCTTCTGCAACAAAACACATAAACATTAATTCCTTCAATATTGTAACCATCCCCATTTCTCTCCTACAACCTTCTTCAACAAAGAAAAAAGAACAAAGAAAGAAAAATTATGACAACATCTTTTCACGGCTCCCCATTCTCTTAATTTATACAAAATTAAATTAACACCAAATATGAATATAGAAGAAAGAAGACCATAGAAATTGAATAAAATTAATTATATAAATCAATCCCGTAAATTAATCTAATCATGGAAGTTACTTTGCGCATATACTGTTTTGCTCTGCGCACATACTGCTTAAATCACATTAGTTAGGCTTTTTCTCCGCGTGCAATCAGGAATAATGAAAATGCCCATTAGCCAAAACACCACAATTAGTTCACTGACTTCTTTTTAAACAAAAGTTGCTCCTGTGCACATACTATCGTATAAATTCATTATAATTTCTAAAAAAATTTATTAAATATACTTACCTACTACAGGATGATCCAACTCGTGTTAAGTTTCTTTTGAATTATTTTAGTGCATGAAAAACACTAAATATTTCGATTTCACAGCACAATTTTAGGCGCGAACAATTTTAGGGCATGAAAATCTCTTAAGAAATATTTGGTATCTGTTGGACGTAAAGAATTCTTTGAAATTCTTTGAAAAAACCAACCAAGTGGTTTGCTTTTCTCACGTTGAGAAAATTTCAACTTGAACTTACAAATGTTCCCGATAAGCAAAAAGAGATGGGATGTGCGTGACGAGTAATTTGGTATGTGCACGGAGTAATTTAGTTTGGCGGGTTGTGCATGATGAGAAAAAATGGATGGGATGTGCGCGGTGAGTAATTTGGCATGTGCGCGGAGTAATTTTGTTTGGCGGGTTGTGCACGATGAGCAAAAATGGATGGGATGTACGTGGTGAGTAATTTAGTATGTGCGCGGAGTAATTTTGCGCATTGAGCAAAAAAGGATGTGATGTGGACAGAGTAATTTTGTTTTAGGAAATCAGACTTACATGTTTGCGTATTATGCTCCTACAAAGATTAAATGGCATTCTCATGTAACCTGAAATTTTACATTTTGATTATTTCAGGCCGAATCATGTTGAATTTACAACAATTTTTACCAATTGGATCATAAAAAACTAGTTCTACATTTGAGTAAGAAGCTGAAGAAATCAAATCAAATGCATTTGAATTAACTGCTCACCAATATTTGATCTCTTTTATAGAAATAATCATGATACCGCATAAAATCATTTCATTTTTCTCATTAGTCCTCTAGTAAGAGGCGTCCACATCTCAAACATTTTTCAAGATCTCAGTTTCAGAATGCAAAATTTCAGCACTCCACCAAATCTAAGAACTTGTTTCGATCTCAATCATAGCAACAACAAATCAATACTGGAGGTTGATAGATATGATATCGTATCCATCCATGGATGAAGAAATTGAAGGTGTGGTGGTCTCGCAAAATGGGTAAGGGTGTGCCCGATGAGTAATTTGGTATGTGAGCATAGTAATTTTTTCTTGCCCATTGTGCGCGATGAGTAATGTGGTATATGCGCAGAGTAATTTAAGTTTGCATGTTGTGCGTGGTGAGTACTTTGGTATGTGCTTGTAATAATTTTTCGAGACAGATGTGCACGGTGAATAATTTGGTACGTATGCTGAGTAATTTTTGGCGGGGGTATTTCGGGAATTTTAAGAATGCCAGTTTCATTATTTTTCAAAAAATTTAAGCGGTACGTGTGCAGAGCAAAATGGTATG
Organism: Scilla litardierei; assembly: GCA_030789695.1. Lineage (NCBI taxonomy): Eukaryota > Viridiplantae > Streptophyta > Magnoliopsida > Asparagales > Asparagaceae > Scilla > Scilla litardierei. Next base: position 133,384,794 of record CM061131.1, read on the forward strand.
TGCGCAAAGTAACTCCCTCTAATCATCCTTCCTCCTCGCCATCTTAGCCACTTCCTCCTTCCCGATCTCCGCTTGAGATGATCATTAACATCTAAGCCACATCAAATAACTTGATGGTTATTGAGAGAGGGTTTGCTCCTCGTCCTCGACGGTATTTACTATTATCGAGAGAGGGTTTGCTCCTCATCATCGAGTGGCGGCACGCTCCTCGTCCTTGACGGCGTGCTCCTTGTTCACCAGAGATGATCTCCTTGGGGGCATGCTCCTTGTCCTCAGTGACCATTCGAGAGGGTGAATTTAGGAGATATAATTTGAGGGAAGAAAAATTGTGGAAAGGGGGGGGGGGGGGGGGGGGGGGGAGAGAATAGTTTATATTAAAAATGGAAGAGGGGTATTTAGGACTTCTACTATTACTGTTGACAGACGTTAGACGTTAGGGACTAAATTGAAACTGGAAATTTTTTTTTTTCAAAGTTCACTATAATTTTTTGAAATCAGACCAAAGTACATGATAGTTTTGCAAAATTCAACCTAAAAAGTTAAGATATTTCATTAGAAAAAGTCTGCATGTTGAAAGGCCGATGCTAACATAAAGATTTTGAATCCATAAAGGAAATATTAGAAAGAATCTCAGTTCTTAAGCATCAATAATGGTCATTTCAAAGTTGGTATGTCAAAGCCTGTAATGCAGCTGGTTTGTATTATATATGCTTGTGGAGTTTCAGTTATGTTAGTTATTGAAATATCTATGATTCTATAGTACCTGTTGTCTGCTACCTTGCGGCTTAACTTGAAATATATTACAAATTTGGTGAAAGAAACATGATCAAATGTTTGAGATAAATAAATACCTAAGTTTCTATTGTCCATCTTGGTGAACTTGTTCTGCTAAGTGGTTTTCATATCCTATTTACTTACAATTTCTATATTCATAATTGTCATATTCATCACGTAGTATACAATTTATACATTCGTCATATGCAACTCATGTATTGTAGTATTGTCCCCTTACACAGTATGGAGTGTAAAGTTTAATTTCTGATTGTAGAATTTTAAGTTACTAATTTAGACTATTTTGAGTTGGTGATATGTAGTTATTCAGTTCGAATATCTCTCTCCGGAGGAACATTCAATCTACTGTTTTCGTTTCCATTTCCATTAATTACTACAAATTTGAATCCAATATGTTTCTGTTCTAGTGATAGATTGGCATTGAAATCTAACAGCAAGGAGCGTGATGTGTTCTTTCCAAGAGATTATTTCACGGAGTGAGTGTTCTTAACACTAGTCTGCCTTCTACTAATACTGTTTGTGGGAAGGGTTTGTCTTTCTTTTGCTATACATTCACAACTACATACAGTGGATGCTTCTTAGCATTTAGTTTTGTATGATTGATTTACATATTTGCATATTTATGTAAAAATCATGGATATCCATAGCTGTGTTTGTAGCTTCACATGGTGTTCGTTGGTGTATACAGTGGGTGTGTTTCTGTCCTGTTTATATGTTGTTTTTCATATTCACAAATTCAAAGAAAAATTGATACCATCACCATGGTCTTTATTGTTGTTAAATTGTAATGTTGGCTCTTGCAAGGTCTTATCCTAACAGTATTGTTCTAAATGTCGGTGTTGGTTTCATGTCGGACTTAAAAATTTAATATGCTGGAATTTGGCAAAATTTTGGCGAAATTTGTCAAAATTTGGAATGTCATGTCAGATGCTAAAGATATAAGAACGTTATATATATATATATATAAGGGGCAAATGTGCCTGAGAACGTGCGCAGGTAATTACCTGCGCACGCCCCTCTGTTCGGGGTTTCTAAATATTTTTTTTTGAATTTTTTTTTGCAGTAGCTAGATATACTTGTTATGAAGCTCCCCACAAAATTTCAGGTCAATCCGACACCGTTTGAGCCCTCCGTTCATCGATTTCAAAAACGTTGCGCAAAAACTGTCCAGAATTTGGACAGTTTTGCGCAACGTTTTGAAATCGATGAACGGAGGCTCAAACGGTGTCGGAGTTGACCTGAAATTTTGTGGGAGCTTCATAACAAGTATATCTAGCTACTGCAAAAAAAAATTCAAAAAAAAAATACTTACAAACACCGAACAGAGGGGGCGAGTTGCGCAGGTAATTCTACCTGCGCACGTTCTTAGGTACATTTTTTGCTATATATAATATACATGTCTAACTATATAAAACGTCATAAACTTATGTAAAGATTGGTTAGAGTATACTTATCTTGTATCCTTGATTAGCCACATAATACAACGAATATGAACCCATTAAAACATGAACCCATTGTACCTTCAAAATATGATTATTTAGTGGAGTCAAGATGCATGTTTCATCCAAACATAGAATATCAAGTTAACAATAACACAACTACAAAGCTATGAGCAGCAGATAATATAAAGATTTTATCTTCATACTTGCATCATCTTTTTATCGTCTATCGTGTAATTATGTTAAGTCTAAACATGCAAATGATGCATGATCTCCATTGCTCGCAAGCTTGTAACCGTTCCATATGGATCCCAAAGGTATATACAACATATGATTGGCTCAGTTATCATTTATAGTGTTTTCAGTAACCATCTCAAGGCCTTAAGAAAAGGTGCTGTTGTTGCCTCAGCACTTGGGTAATCATCATCATTACCATAATAACTAGTTTCACATCACAATAACTAGTTTCAAATCACAAGAAATCATCGGCTACCTTTTCAAGATAATATATTGTCGAATACAGCCTCAAGTTTTGGGGCATTCAATGTAGCCTTTTAATTTGTTAATCATCAGTAAGAAACGAACAAACATCAAATTGTAGACCGATGAAAAAAATTTAAACCAAACAACTAAAATAAAAACTAAAAAATCATCTTGAATCCACGTAAAGAGATAACGAGATCAAGAGAGGGATATCGATATAAGATTAGAGAATAAGAGAGACAGAGAGTGCATTATATTTTAACAAATTGAACAAAATTAAAAAATATATGAAAAAACCTCACCTTGAATCTGCATAAAGAGATTGAAAGAGAGATCATGATAGGGATATCGACAAAAGACTTAGAGAACCATAGAGTGTTGTTTTTTTTAAAAAAAGTAGAAAATGAAAAAAAAAATGGAAAAAACCTCACCTTGAATTGCTTGAGAGAAAGATCGACAAAGGGATGTCTGCAGAAGCTTGAGAGAATGAGAGATATTTTTAAAACATTAAAAATTGAAAAAATTGAAATATAACTTCATTTTTGTCGCCTATGTGACTGGGAGAGAGATCGTTCTGTCGCCTGTGAGACTGGGAGAGAGATCGAGAGAGCTAGATCAATACCTGAATTAAGAGAGAGAGCAAGAGGGAGATCAGCGCAAGAGAGGCTAAGAGAGATTCGAGAGATTAGGGAAACAATTGAGCCAATATAGTCATAATCTCTATTTTGATAGGGCATTTTAAATGAATTAAATCAGGTATGTATTGATTCAAATTATACCGTTTACTGCTTGCCCGTAATTTCTAAAAACACCGTCATTCGATACAAAATCACTTGTCGGCCAAAATATTGGCCCAAACCCGACTTGTCATTGACTTGAGCCAAAACCAAAATCCGAACTCAAATATAGTATTGTGTGTGACAGTAACTCTGAATCCCAAAATATTGATCAATATTTTTGAAATGTTGACATTTACAACATTGCCTGGCAGAAGCAAACTTGGTGCAAACATTATCGCCATAATACTGCAATATTTTTTCTTTTTTATTAGACATTGGTGATTTTAGGTTTATACATCCTCTTATAACATCCTTACACTATACACCTGGTAGAAGATGAAATCGTGTTAAGAGTTATCTTTCATATAACATCCATGTATCATGCACATGTGGTATTCCATTATGCGTTCTGTCTAAATCAGCACATTTAACCAAATGTATGCCTTGAAACCCATGGTTATTATATCTTTTTAACCAACAATTTGCTCTATGTTTAAAACCAATGTTTTAAAATGCGAAAGCGCTTAGTGAAACACTTGATTCCTTTTTGTAGCGAAGCGTAAGCTTTTCTATTTTGCTTTTTAAAAATTTAAAATTATAAATTGCCTGAATGAAATATGATAGTATGTAAAAATTACAAAAAATATATAAAATTAAATCAAAAATTCTAAAAAATTTAAACTAGCTATATAATGTATATCATACTATATTAAGTGAAGACACAATCATAAAGATAAAGCACGTGATCAGTAACCGCCATAAAGAGATCAAGAATCATATCGACATCAATTGCGGACGGGAAATATAGAGGGGCGAATTGCAATTGGACCCTCCAAAACGTAGGTAGTGTGCCCCTAGGACTCCTTAATTTATGATATTAGCATACAAACTCCTCGCTTAATGAAAGACGTTACAAATCAAAATTTCCTTTTAGTTTTGTCTGCCTTCCTCTGTTGGCTGCTTTCATTGCTTTCATTTCTATTTCTTTTGCTTCCCCGTCTTTCTCATGTTGGGGGGGGGGGGGGGGGGAGGGAGAGAGGGAGAGAGAGAGAGAGAGAGGTGCAAGAGAGTGAGAGAGAGAAGAAAATAATGACAGCGGCTAAAAGAGAGAGGTAAAATTAGAGGGAAAATTTGATTTCTAAAGTTTTCATTAAGCAAAGGGGTTTAGTGCTAATATTATAGATTGGGGTTATTAGTGACATATTATCTATCGTTTAGGGGGTCCGAGTGCAATTTATTCAATATAGGAAGACATGGCACGACAAGCATATTAACATCAGTGATAAATTGTAGATATGCCTAAATTATAACAAAACAAAACAATAAAAAGCTCTAATCATCATTTCTGCATCCTAGCCCTAGGTCCATTGAAATATTGAAAGATTTGCTTCAGAAAATCAGATAAAGCATTCATTATCTTTCAATATTAGTTTGAAAATAGAGAATGAGATATATAAAGGATGCAAAATAAAGAAGCGAAACAAAGCACAAGATACATATTGCCAAGTTTGGACCATCATCGAGAATAATTAAAAGTCTTTGTTGGCATCACATATCTGTTGGAAGGCTTTGTTGCCATCAAGAGATAAGTCGCAAGCACCATTCATTGCATTCTTTTCCTCTCTACATTCTTTTTTTTGGCTTTGCAGACTAGATGATAGGGCATCGAGACAACTCGTCGCTCTTTTGTTCTTTATTTACGGTCGCATGTATTACAAAGCATACATTTTTTCGCAAAGCTTGCTTTTAGGTTGTGAAGCGCATGCTTTATGTGTAAAAGCATGGTGTCACGCCCCGTCCCTGGGATACGCATGGAGGCAGGGTACATGACGAGAACTAAAAACGTATCTGCAGGTCCACTGCGCATTGCTGGGAATAGTACATGTAGTATTCAATAAACAGCCAACCAACAAACACAGAACGACACAAAGTCACAGAGAAATACTGGAAGCCAAACACTGAACAATTTCATATACATCTCCAACATCCCATTGCATCAATTCATATAGTACAAACATATCTCACCCCAAAAGAAAACCCAAAGTACACATAGCTCTCTCCTCACACCTCACCATCCAACCTAAGCTCCAACTCCCAACACCAGAACTCCAAACTCAACCTCCAGCTCTAATAGTCTTCTCCAAGAACCACACCTGAAAAAGTCAACGGGGGCACGTCAACGCGTGACCCAGTAGGAATGCCAACTCCATCTAGTATGCTATTATGAAAATACAACTATTCTACATGCATTCATAGCAAGGTGCAAATGAAGTATGGAATGAGCTAAAGGGAACACGTGTATGGCATAAAGCATTGAATGCATAACATAACGAAAGTACAACAACAAAAGAGTGCAGCAACATAAGTAAAATAAACGCAAGCGACAAGAACTACAATGGGCAATGTATATAATAAGGGTATACAACATGGAAGGGCTACAAGTAAAGAACGTACAAGTAAGCAACAATTGATAATGCTACAAAAGTAATGAACGTTATCTAAAGTGTTTTGGACCCTAAGTAGTGGGTAAACCATCTTTGGACTGGACCTCACCCCCAGTTGGGGTGGAACAGGCGAACTCCCCGAGACAGCTCTTACTAAAGGAGCCATGTTTTCCCCTTCTTTTTCCTTCACATTTTCTCCATTTCTCCTCATTTCTGCCATTCCCTGCCACTCGGACAAGAACAGGAGGGCCACCAACCACCAGTCCAGCCACTCATGTTTTCCACACAACTTAATGTCTCCCAATCTCCGTGTCATTCTCATTTAAGAGGACTTATTCATTGATCAGCATTTCAATTAAAAGTATCATGTAACAAAAGGAATCACATAACAATCGCCATTTTCACCTCCTCTCATTCCAACACATATCTTTCCAACCACAACATTCGTCACATAGTTCTCATTCCCAACACATATGTTCCCATCACATGTAATTATACAACTTCACCATTGATTGCAACATGAAATTAATTAAGTATGAGCCAACAAAACATATGCCAACATCACGTAATCCAACAGGAAATTAGTTAAACAAAAGCAAGATGACATCCTCTTCTAGCAACATGAAAATGATAGCATGAAACTATTAGCAACATGAGACTAATAGCAACATGAACGAATATCAACATGAGACTAACTCAACATTTCCACAAACACCCAAGGGGTATTATTAACATGGTTATTGGCACACTATAATATCATCACCAATTAGCATCATGAAGCTTCCTTTTAGTTAATGACAACATTCATTAATGATAGTAACAGAACTAACCATAACACATGTTTGAAACACTAGAAAACACTTCAGCTTGCTGGAAATTGCACAACAGTCAGATTGAATGACAGTTTACTTCATATTTTTGTATAAAACATAACAATGAAATATAAATGAAAGTTGTAGGTATGATAGTTTTGGGCTCATGGATAAAATTTCAGGAAAAATATTAAGAAGGTGATTTATAGTGATTTATTTGGTGAAGTCTGCCAAATCTGTTTCCAGACAGATTTCAGAGTCTGTCTTGGTTGCTGATTTTGGGCCTATTGCAGTCAGAATTTCGAAATATAGGCACTCTGATGAAGTTGGAGGAAAACTTGTTAGCTTTCCAACAAGACTAAAATCATGCAATTCCAGTGTGTGTGTGTGTGTGTGCAGATAATAGGCATCGTTTTGCTAAACGGTGTACAGGTTGACAGAATTACAGACATGTAGACATGTTATAAAGAATGAATTTTTAACATAACTTTCAGTTCGAATTGGGAAAAGTTGTGAACATGAAAGTTGCTCATAACTACGAGTTGCACATCATATAAAATTTTCAAAGCAATCATAATAGCCAATTAAGTCCAGAACTTAATCAAAGTTTCAGCTTGGAATCAAGAGATGCAATTATTCAACCAAGATAAGATTTTTACTTCTACAAATAACAATCAAATAGCTTACTAGTGGGAATTGGATTCCTACCTCTTAGGTGACTCCAAAATCCTCTTCCAATTTCAAGAAATTCCCCATGGATCACCTCTTCAAGCACCAAAACCCCAATCCTTCTCTTGATTTCTCCTTCTCTTTCAATTTTCCCATTCTTTCCTTTTTCTTTCTTTCTTCTTTTCTTCTTTCTCTCTTTCCCCATTTTTTCCTTCCCTTCTTTTTTTTGGCTGGCAACTTTCGGCCATTTTGTGTGTGTGGGGGAAAAAGTAAGGGGAAAGGAAAATAAAGAGAAAAAGAATTGAAGAGAAGATAAAGGAATTACGAAGAAGGTTGTCGAAGATAGAGGGTTAATTAAATATAAGGAGAAATTTTCTATGGTTAGAGATATTTTCAAAAGAAGGCTAATTAGAGATATTTTCCCATGGGCTCATGTATTTACAAGCTTGCCATTAACTATACACATGTCATCCTACTGCTCTCACACATACATAATTACAAATGTGCCATTACGCAAAAAATATCTCACCTCTCTTCTAAGATTATCCAAGCCCAATACAAAGCCCAACACACAAGCCCAATGCAAAGCCTAACAGCTATCTAGCTACTAAAATTAACTAGGCCCACTTAATAATAACAACAACAACATCAACAAATACTAATACCAATAATAACACTAATATTAGCAACCACGATGCCATACACTAATAATAGCAACCATAATAACACCATACTAATGCTACCACCAATACACAACCATTTTCACACACTACACAACAAATCATCCAAGTAATACATCCATACAATATACCACCCATAGATTCATACAATTAGGCAACCAATAGAATATTACCATACACAACAATTTACTACACTCACCACACACGATACTCTCGCATACCAGTATATACACCCTACGTATATGGCACTTAGGCCATTACAATCTACCCACCTTAAAATAAAGTCCGTCTTCGGACTTTCCTACTCAGGACATAGCTAAGGGTGAATGTAGTTATACATGGTCAATCTGCCCCAAACTTATATATACAACACATTCATATATCAACACTTACACCATTTCACAATACACACATTCATGGTATTGTGCATACATACACATGCACATCGTCATATAGATGTAGACATACAACCATGTATGTCTCCTAGCATCCATTCAACATTCACAGATATATCATCACACTAGGTCTGCTGTATACACAGACAACCAAACAAAATATAGGCATCCATACGCAGGTGTAAGCGCACCAGCTTACATCCATACGCGTATCATATACTCATCACATATATCAACTCATAACACTAATACATATCCATACATTCATGGGCGAAACTCAAGGATCCACACATGCATCTACACACTCTACATGTGCATACATCACACAGAATATATAGCCAATACATAGTACATCCATACTCTACATGCATCTCAGTCAAGTATATATCTCCACTTTACACACTACTCATATATCAACATTTATTAACACATATACTTCAAATACAATCACGGAACCATACGATCATTCGTACATATATTACAATCATATGCCCATGAGTATATCAGCCCAATATACTCAGCAAGCCATATTACACACTTACAGAACTCTAGGTGTACATGCATACATACCTACACACATAAATATGTACATACGTTCATACAGAATCAACACTCGAATATCAACCCTCAGGGTTATATACCTGAAGCTCCTGTTATCCGATCCTATCTTAAGGCTGGACTCTACCCACCTTAGGACTCAACTACCCACAAACATACGAACACTACTCGTACTATTCCGTATGCAACCGCAGTGAGGGGACCTGCATGGGCCACCACCTGTCACACCCCCCGTCCCTGGGATACGCAGGGAGGCAGGGTACATGACGAGAACTAAAAAAGTATCTGCAGGTCCACTGCGCATTGCTGGGAATAGTACATGTAGTATTCAACAAACAACCAACCAACAAACACAGAACGACACAAAGTCAGAGAAATACTGGAAGCCAAACACTGAACAATTTCATATACATCTCTAACATCCTATTGCATCAATTCATATAGTACAAGCATCTCTCACCCCAAAAGAAAACCCAAAGTACACATAGCTCTCTCCTCACACCTCACCATCCAACCTAAGCTCCAACTCCCAACACCAGAACTTCAAACTCAACCTCCAGCTCTAATAGTCATCTCCAAGAACCACACCTGAAAAAGTCAACGGGGGCACGTCAACGCGTGACCCAGTAGGAATGCCAACTCCATCTAGTATGCTATTATGAAAATGCAACTATTCTACATGCATTCATGGCAAGGTGCAAATGAAGTATGGAATGAGCTAAAGGGAACACGTGTATGGCATAAAGCATTGAATGCATAACATAACGAAAGTACAACAACAAAAGAGTGCAGCAACATAAGTAAAATAAACGCAAGCGACAAGAACTACAATGGGCGATGTATATAATAAGGGTATACAACATGGAATGGCTACAAGTAAAGAACGTACAAGTAAGCAACAATTGATAATGCTACAAAAGTAATGAACGTTATCTAAAGTGTTTTGGACCCTAAGTAGTGGGTAAACCATCTTGGGACTGGACCTCACCCCCAGTTGGGGTGGAACAGGCGAACTCCCCGAGACAAGCTCTTACTAAAGGAGCCATGTTTTCCCCTTCTTTTCCCTTCACATTTTCTCCATTTCTCCTCATTTCTGCCATTCCCTGCCACTCGGGCAAGAACAGGAGGGCCACCAACCACCAGTCCAGCCACTCATGTTTTCCACACAACTTAATGTCTCCCAATCTCCGTGTCATTCTCATTTAAGAGGACTTATTCATTGATCAGCATTTCAATTAAAAGTATCATGTAACAAAAGGAATCACATAACAATCGCCATTTTCACTTCCTCTCATTCCAACACATATCTTTCCAACCACAACATTCGCCACATAGTTCTCATTCCCAACACATATGTTCCCAACACATGTAATTATACAACTTCACCATTGATTGCAACATGAAATTAATTAAGTATGAGCCAACAAAACATATGCCAACATCACGTAATCCAACAGGAAATTAGTTAAACAAAAGCAAGATGACATCCTCTTCTAGCAACATGAAAATGATAGCATGAAACTATTAGCAACATGAGACTAATAGCAACATGAACGAATAGCAACATGAGACTAACTCAACATTTCCACAAACACCTAAGGGGTATTATTAACATGGTTATTGGCACACTATAATATCATCACCAATTAGCATCATGAAGCTTCCTTTTAGTTAATGACAACATTCATTAATGATAGTAACAGAACTAACCATAACACATCGTTTGAAACACTAGAAAACACTTCAGCTTGCTGGAAATTGCACAACAGTCAGATTGAATGACAGTTTACTTCATATTTTTGTATAGAATATAACAATGAAATATAAATGAAAGTTGTAGGTATGGTAGTTTTGGGCTCATGGATAAAATTTCAGGAAAAATATTAAGAAGGTGATTTATAGTGATTTATTTGGTGAAGTCTGCCAAATCTGTTTTCCAGACAGATTTCAGAGTCTGTCTTGGTTGCTGATTTTGGGCCTATTGCAGTCAGAATTTTGAAATATAGGCACTCTGATGAAGTTGGAGGAAAACTTGTTAGCTTTCCAACAAGACTAAAATCATGCAATTCTAGTGTGTGTGTGTGCAGATAATAGGCTTCGTTTTGCTAAACGGTGTACAGGTTGACAGAATTACAGACATGTAGACATGTTATAAAGAATGAATTTTTAACATAACTTTCAGTTCGAATTGGGAAAAGTTGTGAACATGAAAGTTGCTCATAACTACGAGTTGCACATCATATAAAATTTTCAAAGCAATCCTAATAGCCAATTAAGTCCAGAACTTAATCAAAGTTTCAGCTTGAATCAAGAGATGAAATTATTCAACCAAGATAAGATTTTTACTTCTACAAATAACAATCAAATAACTTACTAGTGGGAATTGGATTCCTACCTCTTAGGTGACTCCAAAATCCTCTTCCAATTTCAAGAAATTCCCCATGGATCACCTCTTCAAGCACCAAAACCCCAATCATTCTCTTGATTTCTCCTTCTCTTTCAATTTTCCCATTCTTTCTTTTTTCTTTCTTTCTTCTTTTCTTCTCTCTCTTTCCCCATTTTTTCCTTCCCTTCTTTTTTTTGGCTAGCAACTTTCGGCCATTTTGTGTGTGTGGGGGAAAAAGTAAGGGGAAAGGAAAAATAAAGAGAAAAAGAATTGAAGAGAAGATAAAGGAATTACGAAGAAGGTTGTAGAAGATAGAGGGTTAATTAAATATAAGGAGAAATTTTCTATGGTTAGAGATATTTTCAAAAGAAGGCTAATTAGAGATATTTTCCCATGGGCTCATGTATTTACAAGCTTGCCATTAACTATACACATGTCATCCTACTGCTCTCACACATACATAATTACAAATGTGCCATTACGCAAAAAATATCTTACCTCTCTTCTAAGATTATCCAAGCCCAATACAAAGCCCAACACACAAGCCCAATGCAAAGCCTAACAACTATCTAGCTACTAAAATTAACTAGGCCCACTTAATAATAACAACAACATCAACAAATACTAATACCAATAATAACACTAATATTAGCAACCACGATGCCATACACTAATAATAGCAACTATAATAACACCATACTAATGCTACCACCAATACACACAACCATTTTCACACACTACACAACAAATCATCCAAGTAATACATCCATACAATATACCACCCATAGATTCATACAATTAGGCAATCAATAGAATATTACCATACACGCAACAATTTACTACACACACCACACACGATACTCTCGCATACCAGTATATACACCCTACGCATATGGCACTTAGGCCATTACACATGGGCTTTTAAATTGACAAGCTTTTAGAAGATGCAACAAAACATAACGACTGCGCTTCTCTACAAAGTGCTAAAGCTTGAGCTAAGCATGCTTTTTAAAACATTGTTGCCTAAGTAATCATCTTTCTAAGTCAAAAACCTGAAAGAAAATGATGGTAGTTTGGTGATTGCGGTGGTGCTAGAGATTCGGCAACACTTTTAAAGGTGGCAGTGACTATCTAGATATGGGAAGAGAATTCAAGCTAGAGTTTGGGTTTTAATCTGCATATGGATTTGGATGAAGAAGCTATGATGGTGAGCGAAGGGGAGTATTTTTGTTCCTGTTGTAGTGGCGGTAGTATAGATGTGGGCCATGATTAGGGTTCAGATTGAATTTGGGTTTAGAAGATGAAGTTGTGATGGTTTGTTGGAGATGATGGAGGGAGATGAAATTGTGGCACTGGTGGGGGAAGCTAAAGTGATAGTGTGGGTTTGGTTTTGGGGTTGAGGGATGTCATGATAGTGGAGGATAAATGAATGGGTGGTGGCAGTGGAGCTGGCAAAGCTTAAAAACGTTGCGCAAAACTGTCCAGATTTTGGAGCGGTTTTTTTGAAATCGATGAATGGAGGCTCAAACGGTGTTGAATCGACCTGAAATTTTGTGGGGAGCTAGGTGACAAGTTTATCTAACTACTGCAAAAAAATTTAAAAAAAATTTGTCGGCCGCCCAGATCGCTGACAGCGCCGGAAATTTTTCCAGCGCTGTCAGCACTCCTCCATTTTTCACTATTATAATATGCTAATTTTTCCCATGCTACTTCCTAGAAAGGTTAATTTTGAAGCCTAATCATGATTGACATGACTGGCATTAACTTCACTTATGAAGGATTGCATATGTATTTTCAGTGTTACTTCTTTTATTGATTCTGTTTTGACCAAAGTTTGAAATCTAGGCCAAACATATCGCTTTCATCTTATCAGATTTCAAGTATGTCGATACGATCCATTCGAAACTGGCTAATAGGACTGATTCTAACTATTAACTATTATAAGAGGAAATTTAAGTTCTTAATCACTAAAAATTAATATTTTATTTTATTTCAAATAATGGATTTAGAAAATCTTATTTCACGGTCAGAAGCACAAACTTTGGCCCGTGATCAAATAGGTTAGAATAGAGATAATAGTGCCCTTGTGATAGAAACGATATATAGATAAATGAAACACTCATTGAAGATGCAGAAGTACATGCAACTACCAACTACTTTGACATAAGGCAATCAATACTTAAAGTCCAATACCTTTAGATATGTGTCACTGATATTTCCGTTACAATCGATACCGATACTAACATCGCTGGCCAATACCAACGCCAAAACCGAGATTTCAAACCTTGGGTTTGATTCTTCTGTTTTCCTTGTTTTGAGGATTTTGGTGTTTTCCAACTCGTGTTATTTTTCTTTTGTGTGCTATTTTTTTGTCAATTTAATCCCCTAACTGGTTGTTATTGCAATTAGAATTCCAGAGTCCTTCGAGGATGTTATCTATCCAAAGGGTGATCCTGATGCTGTTTCAATTAGTAGACGAGATTTTGAGCTGTTACAACCAGATACTTTTATCAACGACACTATTATTGACTTCTACATCAAGTAAGCTGAAATGTTTGGTTTTAAGTCACGTAAATTAGAAGCAATTATTCATTCCGTATGTGCATTTTCTTCCAAGTTAGACATATGTAGTTGGTTTATTACATTATCTGATACATGTACTAATGGGCCCCGACACATCAACCTTTGGACAATAATTTCAAGCATCGAATACTTGTAAAACATCAAACCTAATGCTTTATGCAGAATTCGTCATGTTTTTCTTTAAATTTTGTTGCAAAATTTATCTTAAACTGGCTTAGAGACTCTTTTAATTTGTCGAGAGGAATTTGTCTTTTTACAAGAAACTCTCTCTCTCTCTCTTACATATCTCCAGTATTGAACACTTTTTGCATGCCAATATAGTGTATATACATGATCAACATGTTCCCATGTTCCTTTTACTTTAAAAATTAATATTTGAATTCCTACAAATGCAATCAAGCTTACAAATTCTTTTACTTTGTGGAGAGGAATTTTATCACTCACGCACTCACTCATGTCTCAAAGATTTTACTCTTTTTCCATGATAATATAGTGCATTTACATGTTCAACATGTTCCCATAATCATTTTATTTTCAAAATTGATATTTGAATTCCTACAATGCCTTCCTAAACTGGCTACTTCACCAGTAAAATAATTTCTTAGCCAAGATGGGGCAAGAAAAGAAATACGAACCATACTGTATACGCATCAGCAACATGCCGAAAATTATATAAATACTAGGTATAACACGTTCGGGGAAGCAGCTAAAGACCCTAAACAGTGTTTATTAAGAGGAACTTCACAGTTTGTATTCTATTCTTGGAACCTTTAGCCAACTGAGCTAAAGCTCAAGTGGCATGTCACTTCACCTTTTGGGAGGTCAGGGGGTTGAATGTCCCATCAGTGGTTTGTAAGAGAATTTTCAAACTAAAAATTTAGTGGTCCGAGACCCAATGACTAGGGTTCGCAATGCCCAAATGTTACGATAGTTTGTGGTTTGTTGTGATTTAGATGTGTTTGCAGTTCTTTCTCCCTTTTTGGTTCCTCTGTTATGGTCGAGATTCCTTGCACCTAACAGGCTGCTGACCTTTCTGAACCAAGAAAATCTTTATCCTAAGTCTGTCAGCTACATGAGCCCTTTTATATATACAGCTGATGGGCCATCCCTTCTGTCACCTACCAGTGTTAACCTTTTTCCTATCACAATACATGTTTGTTTAGGTTGACTCTTGGTCCGCGTACTGATGCTCCTAAGACACTTACTGGTCTCTACTACCATACCAAACCATCTCATTCAATTCTCAATCATTTTTTCGATTGAAGCTATCCCTAACTTCTTATGGTCTTTATTCGTTACACCATCTTTAAGGTATTGCTGCACCTACATATCGACAATATCTCTTCAGCTACACTACTTTTGTATTAAATGTCTCCTAATCACCGGACATTCAGAATTATTGAGTATTTTTCCTAATCCCTAAACATTCTGATCCATTGATGCAGTGAGTATGTCTGATTGTCTGATCCATTGGCTCTTTTATACAAAATTCAATTTTAACTAGCATTTTCCTATTACTTAATTATTACATAATTAGACCAGAAGCACTCCATTTCAACCGCTCCGCTTTGATTGCATGGACATCATTATTTCAGTCTCACTATCATAATAAATGATTGTTCTAAGCAGCAAACATGATTGCTTTCAGGTGCTTGACCATCCTCATGAACTATGACCTCACATCTCGTAAATTAGTTAATGTTATTGTAAAGCCCATTTTTTTTCTAAAGAGGCCGACCCAATCTCTCTATCTCTCCCTATTCTCTCTCTGTTCTCTCTGTTTTTCTTTTTCTTTTTCTTTTCTCTCCCACGGCCCAGTCCGTACGTCTGCAACCACTCCCACTTACCCTTTAGCCACGTGCATCACACATGCTCTCTCTCCATCTATCTCGCGACTTCTCTCTGGTGGCGAGAAAACTCAACCATCTCTCTCTCTCTCCTTGTTCCTTTGGCGAGAAGGAAATTTCCGCAGCAAAACGAGGCCACCTCTCCTTGTTCCACCTCACTAACACCCGTCATGACTTCACCATCTCTCCATGCCGTAAAATTCTAGGGTTTCGACACGAAATCATTTTGATCCGCAGCCTATTGACTGTGTTAAAACCACGGCTTCTTTGAGCACCACGTCTCTTCTTCCATCTATAAAAGCCCATATGAGCTTAGGGTTTTGGTTTTCACATGAAAAAATTATTTTCAAAAGGGATTTTGGTTGTCTTTCTTGTTGTATCTCGGGTTTGGTGTTCAGTTTTCGACTTCCCTTGCCGAGCGTTGCAGCCGTTCCCCGGTGAGGCGACGAGGCTTTTAATTGTAACTTGCATATGGTGGGAGTAGGTGTGCTTTTAATTGTAAAGTAGCATGTGCAATGACCTTGAGTGGCACACTTATGGCCAGGGTAGTTATGGGCAAAAGTTGTTCATGCCATCAAACTTTGGTGCCTATTATCTGGTTGATACACCTACCTTTTTGCCTTTTGGGTGCTCAAATTCATGCAGCATACGGTGCAAGCTACAGGGACATCTTTTTTCTTTCCTTTTTGTTTTTTTGTTTTTTTGTTCTTTGTTTTTTTGTTTTTTGTTTTGTTTTTTTTTTTTTTTGGGGGGGGGGGGGGGGGGGGGGGGGTTTCAATCCCTCCCAATATAAGGGAGAGTTCTTTTCAGAATGTTCGTAGCATGGCTTGCACTGATGACCTTGATCATAGCATGAGTCACATTCCATGGGCTAACATAGAAAATGACTATGCTGGATGGAAATAGTATACCAATCTCCCTGGTATATTTTTGCTATCATATTTTAGATCATTCAGGGGTTCAATCATCTAGTTGAGCTTAGAAAACTCTGTTTATGTAAGTAGTCATTGTTCACTGTAATTATCAGTGGTATTTGGTTGAGTTTGAGCTCTTCTTTCCATATCATGAGGTGAATGCTACTTTGGATGTTAATTCAATTAGTTGATTGTTATGCATATTTTTAATTACTTGGAATGATATTTCAGATGCCCGTTCAAATTGATATTTGTGACAGTCTGTTTCTGCTCAAAGGAAACATGACATGAACAATTTATCAAGTATCACTTAATTTTTGCAAGAGTATATACCACTCTATATTAAAACAAAATTTGGAGTCCAGTGATTTTTTCATGGTGTCGTAACTACATCTTTAGGTCTTTTCTTACATATTCTTTGTTGTGGTTTAATTCCCTGAACTTTCTTGTTCTGTATGGCCTTATCTTCTTTGAACACAGAACTTTGGAATGTTGCGGTAACGAATGAGTTTAGTATATATTGTTTGTTAATGATCCAGACTGAACTTTTCAACATCATACTATTTGTAATCCTACATCTTTTAGTGATTATTATGTTTAGTTATTACTGGACCCGCTTCGACTTTTTTTTAATTTTTAGTGTAGTTATCTAAGCTATTTTGTTCTATATATTCCCATCCTTTGTTTGACCTGACGTAACTTCTGAACTTTGCAGTTATGAATGAGTTTGCTATGTATGGCTAATTACCCATCAGCCTGGTCTTTTCTGCTTCATATTTTTAGTTTTCCTTATTATTATTATAATTATGGTTAACTTAAGCAGGTATTTTAACATATCTTTATATTGTTCTTTGTGGTTTACTTAATGCAGGACTTATCTTTATATCGTTCTTTATGGTTTGCTTATTGCAGATATTTGAAGACTAAGATTTCGCCAGATGAGAGGCAAAGATTCCACTTCTTTAACAGCTTCTTCTTCCGCAAGCTAGCAGATCTAGACAAGGATCCAGAAAGTGCTTCGGAAGGCAGAGCAGCATTCTTACGAGTTCGTAAATGGACACGCAAAGTAAACATATTTGAAAAGGAGTACATTTTTATACCAGTTAACTACAAGTGAGGACTCTATTTTTTGATTTTTCTATATGTATTTTTTAATCTTTTGGGATAAGGTAATGCTTGTTATTCTAATTGTACCGTCTGTTCTCTATCCTTTCTCCACAGCCTTCATTGGAGCTTGCTTGTTATATGTCATCCAGGAGAGGTGGCTTCTTTGAAAGGCAAGAGTTTTTGCTGAAAAATGGTGAATTTTTATTTCTCTATTGATATTTGAGGTTAAAAGTTTGATTTTTAATTTTCACCAGACGATGAGATAAAGGACGCACCTAAAGTTCCCTGTATATTGCATATGGATTCCATCAAAGGAAGCCATAGTGGTCTAAAGAATCTTGTTCAAAGGTATGGTCCTATGTTTCCAGGGTTAAATTTTATCAACTAAACATTCACGCTCCAAAAAATTTCACACTTACAATTTTTTTAAAATTGCATTGGTAGATTTGTGTGGTATTCATGTCTCGTTACCTTCTATTAACACCTCAATTCTCATTATTTATTATTTTATTTTAAATTTTAAAAGGATGTTGTTAGTATATGTATTCATGGTTTTTTATTTTGGCAGATCACAACTTGTGCCTTATTTCAACTGCAGAGTCAACTTCCGATATGAAATTTGATAGGACTAGTGTTTTTATTTGTTTATAAGAGTTCACTATCCTGGGTCTAATTAGTAGTGTCTTATATGCTGGAACTTCAGTTTTGCCCTCGTGTAAAGACCGACCATTTTTATTTATATTCACTAGATCATCTAAGTACTTGGAGGATTTTATTTTGCAGCATGCTTTTCCTTGTTTTATTGATTACTATGCATCTAGCTGCCTGTCAAAATGACGTTGTGCATTCATTGTGTGCAAAAACTTGATCCACTCTAACATGCTATTGTATGCATCTCTAGCATGGGCGGCTACATAATTGCAATATATTCGAAACCTATTTTACAATAGTCCATCTAGAAAGCATTTATACCTAACTGTGTGTTACAAAGCAACATATATCTGTTATAATATCCGATATCACTGAAACAATGAGTGCTTTGTAGTTTCCTGCAAAGTCATTATGCCAGAGCGTAAAATTAGTTTTTATCACATCAGGGAAGCTCAAAATTTCGTCCATCATTTTATTTTATCTTTGCTCAACTTCTCTTCTTACAGTTACCTGTTAGAGGAGTGGAAAGAAAGACATCCAGAGTCAGCTGAGGATTATACATCGAAGTTCTCAAATCTAAGATTTGTCTCTTTAGAGGTTAGTTTACACGCGTATAGAAGTTTTGCCTTACTAACAGTTCTTCATAAATTCTGCTACTAATGTCAATATAAGAACTGGCGTGTTAGATTTTTTTCTTGGTTATTTTTCTTCTTGTGGCTGCGAATATTTACCACCAAGGTGTAAACTCTGGCACAACGTTGTATTCTTGCACAATTGCTGGGTTCAAACATGCGGTTCCCAAAATTCAATATGATACATCTCAGTATGCTTGCTCGGTAGGAAATTTGCTCACGTATATATATCAGTACATTCAGACATCTTGGCAAGATACTGATCATTGAATCTAGTCCATAGCATGGTTGATCTTTTTTCATGATGTATGTATTCATGTATGTATGGGTGAACTGAACTTTTGTTTGTTTTCAATTAAACCTTATTAAGGTAATGAACGAGTACCATAACTTGCTTCATCCTATGCATATATGCGTTTTCTATGTATTGAGTGTAGAGAGATGCATATTAAGTTTATGCACTTCTTAAAGCGTGTATTTACAGGTTGAGAAGCCTTTAGTTTAGATGAGCATCAAATTTCAACATATAGTATATGTAAAGACACAACCAGAACACGCGTACATGCACATATCACTTGCACATATTGAAGAAGTGTTTCAAAGGCGATTTGAACCTTTACCCGAGGATGCGGTCTAAAATCTGATGGTAAACGAGCAAGCAGCCCAATGGATGATCTACATCTTTCACCATGATGTTTTGCCTGAAAATCTGTGTGAAATGCAATTATAATGTCTTCCGGTTACGCCTCAAGTCATGTACACGTGCACACAAAAATTAGGTGATGAAATTACTTCTGTACCTAATTACATCATATGACTACCAAAACTTAAATTCACACAATTGTATCTAATCTACAACACTTAAAAATTCCTTGAATTAGGTAAAAATATGTGGAGTGCTTCAGATCATTCATACCTTTGAAAGAAGCCCAAACAAATCTGTTCTTTATGCATGTGCATGTTGTTTGATATCTTCTCATGGAGAGAAATCGCCTACCTTACCGGTTGAATATATGTTGTCTGTAGCCTTTCGCTAAATAGCAGAATATCAGAGAAAAGCGAGGTGTGGGGGTTGGAGGATATATGATGTAAATGTATATCAATGACAACAAAACTTTTATCTCAAATTTCTTGGGTCTGCTCAACGTATCCGCCTCTTTCCATTTCAACTATTTTACTGGCTATCTCGTTAGTTACTACCGTATATTTCTTTATTGCCTCCATCTAAGTTTGTTTAGGGCTCCCTCTAGTTTTAATTGCTCGGTAACCATTCGTAGTTGGTGTACTTATTACTCTTTCTTGTGTATGCCCAAACCATCTTAATTGATTCTTTCTCTGTTTATCCTTAACAATGGTCATCTCTAGCTTATTATGGATGGTTACATTAATTTTTCTGTCTCTTAATGGGTGTTAGTTCCAATGAGATTAAGAATTCAGATTTTGAAATTAAAATTTTGCTAATACCAAGGAACTTAAGGTACTGAAAATCTTGTGTTAGTTGAATTAGGGACTTGCGATTCTCATATTCGAGGGTCAGATTTCCTAACTCCTAAACTTAATGCAAATTGAACTTGTCCAAATTCCCATTTCCTCCTTGGAATTTATAAATTCCTGGCTTTATCTCATTCTCATCTCTTTTACTCATCCACATGCCATATATGCATTCAATGCTACTGCCTTAATTGTTGTTGGATTCACCTACCATCGCCAACAATTTTCCTGCTACACTCGTTGGTTGGTATATTGCAGCTATTGTTGTTGTTTCCATTGTCTTGCTGTTGCTGCCGCCTTTACTAGCACCTTCGTTGTCGTCGCCACCACCGTCTCTACCTTCATTCTTGTCGCTGCCCCCATTATCATTCATTACCAGCATCACCTCATCTATAACCACCACCTGATCCTTTGTCACTACATCCATCATCATTATCGCATTAACATTACCATCAACTGGTTTTTCACTTACACCACCTCTGCTACAATGACATTGCTACTACTATCCATGCCACCATAGTTGTCATTTCTACTGCCATGAGATCACCATCATCACTACCGCATACCAACCATCTTTGCGGTCATTGTTACATTGACAAACTTGTTTGTCCTATCACATCATGAGTTTGTTGTAGTCACATAGTTCTCAATCATTGTTGCCATCTCTTTTACTTTCTTGGTCGCTACAACGCTAATATAACTGATATGATTGTTGGCCCCTTGACGTTGTTGGTTGTCATTGTTTTCATTACCTTGCATGTCATTGTTACCACCACCATCTTTGTAGGTTATCATTGCCATCATAATCATTGTTGCTTCTATTGCGATCATTTTTGCTATTGGGGTAACAATCACCATTACCTCCACAATTAATACATGTTGCATCATCATTGTTGTCATCTTCATAGATATAGTTGCAATTACTAAAATACTTTCATTATCTTTGATATTATCAGGCTGCTATCTCTATCTTTGTTATCACCACCTTTCATCATTTAACACCCACTGAATCTTAATTTTTTTATTCAAGATTTCAGATGATAGATTATAACCAGATGATAGTAAATGGTGTGGGATCTCTTTTCAAATGATGGGAATTGATAATTCAAATGATGCACATTGAAATCTTTGGCGATTTCAATCACCATTTACAGGCCCACCCATCCATACAGACCCCAAATCCACACACACACAAAAGGTGTATAGTTACAAATTGATATTTTAGTTCTCATTGCTTCTGTGCATTTTTTGAACATGCTTGTCTTAATTGCTCAACATATTGAGCTATGTGGTGTTACTGGTCTTATAACAGTCCTATTTGATTTCCTGTCAACTTCATGGATATTATTCGATGACATAAAAATCCACAGCAACTTTTCACTTTAGACATCCTGCTTGGTTCTACAGACCACACCTCTGTCAATTTTGCCATCTCGATGAATGAACAGTCTTTACGAGGATTACAAACATTGTAATGTACTTTTGGACCATTGATCTGTATTTCATAAGGATTTATTCCCACAATTTTGCCGAAGTAGGATTCTATTTATTCTGTTTTCATTCTACTAGATGTAATCCTTTAGCATCGAAGCCGCTCTCCACCATTCTGTCTTGACCATATACCTTCCAAATCATCAGCAAACAGCATGCGCCAAGAACTTCATTCTGAATATGCTACTAAGTCCATACATAACTGGTATAAAGAGGGCTTAATGCCGATCATTGGGGTAAGGCTATCATGTAGGAAATAGCTCTATCTTCCATCCAATTTTCCGCACCCTATTTATTGCTTCATTGTATAACACCTATAAACTTGCTATGTTTTTCATTTCCCCTATTTTTGCAGTCTTTGTGAGGGAGATGCTGAAGCAGAAGGATTAAATCTAGGGCTTGTGGTGGGAATTGAGGGAGGAACCTAGGGTTAGGGGTTGATAGAAAGGATAAAGGATGAGGTTTTGTGCCTTGCATCATAGAGGTTGGATCGATCAACAAATCTAACATCTTGTGTGCGGTATATTTCTTGGGAACTCATGCGCATGCAACTCTCTTACCAACTCGAACTACATCACAGGGCAAATGCTTCAAAAAAAGATCTTCTATTATTCTTCTCATTCATTGACTATTGATTACAAAAGAGAGCATAAATGTGTTTTTATAAGGGAAGAGAACTTGAAAACCAAGAAAAACTCATTATACGAGAATGCTAAAAGTTGCTTTTTGTAAACATGGCCACATAAATTGCTTAAACTCAAATTCTAAATAAAAGAAAACTTAAAATTCTAAGTTGACTCAAATTCTAAAAGAAAAGAAACCAAAAAACTTTTCTTGTTGGAATAGTCTAAAAAGCATTACCCTTGTCAGCTCCAAAATAAAAACAACTATTTAACCCTTGCTTGTTTCACATCACTTTGCTTCATAACTCTTTAAGTTTCATTTTCTGGCTTGCAGGTTTGTTGCAACAAGATATTAACATTACATGTTATTAATGATGGATACCAATGTGGTAATCTGATGCGGAACCTGACCCGCATCCGCACCCAATAGGGGCCAGCGGCTATGATGGTGGGACCCCCCCTCCTTTAGTTACTTACGTGCGCCGTAGGAGGCGCGGTACCACGTATGAGGGTTAGCCTAGGGGTATTCTAGTCATTCTAGACTAGATTAGTAATTCCCCACTTTTTCTATAAATTAGGGCTAGCCGTCTTTCTAGTTTTATGCTTATTTTGTGAAGACATTTGTAGGCATCTCTTGTGAGGGATTTAGGCTTTGTTCCGTGCAATCAAAGCTAGGAGAGCGGGTCTCCTCTCGAAAGAGACTCATTATCTATCAAAATATTGTTCTTCACAATCTCAAGTCCACTAAAAATCCTCTTTTTATATTTTTCCTCCTTTAAAAATCTGAACTTTATTGATTCGATCCACCGGATCGTATCAAATTGGTATCAGAGCTCTAGATCCAAATGGCGGCGAGTACTCGATCGAAGGCGGATGCGATTGATGAGAGGATTCAAGGGCTACGGGAGGATCTCAACCGAGAGATCGAAGAGCGATTCGAAGGGTTGAAGAAAACAATGGGGGATTCACTCAAGGATCACGCCCATTCGCAAGAAGACATCCAGATCGAGCTTAGGGGGATGAGGACGGATGCCGCGCAACAAGGACGAGATCTCCGAGAATTAAAGGAGATGATCCAAGCCCTCGCCATGGCGAAAGGAGGAGATCGAGGCAAGGGAACCCTAGAGGGGGACGGATCTACCCTAGAATCAGCCTCTCTAGGGCAAACGTGAACAACGGCGGCAACCCCCCATCAAATCGACGGCGCGGAAGGACCAACGGACCCGCACGGGTCCGTACAAGTTGCGGCAGGCCCAATCGGGCCTGCCCTAGGGCCGACGGCCCCGCCCAGGCTTCCCCATGCCTGGGCGAGACCGCCCGGCCAACCGGGGGCCTCGGCGCCCCCTGCGAGCTTCCCCAGGCCCTCCCTGGCCTGGGTGGAGCCGCCGGGGCCACCAGGGGCCTCGGTCGACTCCGACGGGTCCGGGGTGCAGGCGGCACCTCCCGCCTGGGCCGCGGGAGGTGCGGCACCCCCATCCGGGGGTGCGGGAGAGGGCTGCGGCCCATTTCAGGACCCGGCGAGTTGTGCCGGGCCTTCCGAGGCCGTGACGGGCTGGGCCGGCCCACCTGGGGGCCCGACGACTTCGTCCCGCCCTTTCGGGGGTGTGGCGGGGTTCGTTCCCCATTCTGGGAGGACTTTGGGGACTATAGGAGGCGGATGGGCTTCGGGAGCAGCTATTGGGACCCAGGCGGGCCAGTTTTGGAGAGCAGAGACCATTCCGCTTGGGCCGATGCCCAATTTTGCACGGCCACCAGAGTTTCCGGGGCACTACCACCAGCCCGAGGCGTGGGAGAGACCTGCATGGCCAGAGGAGCTGTACGGGGTTGACGGGGGAGGCCCTAGGGCAGCTCGGGGTGGCGAGGTGGTCCGGGGTGGTGACCGAGGCGGAGATAGGGGGCAGCTAGGCGACATCAACGCAGATCGGCGGTTGATGAAGCTGAAGATGCCGACCTTTGACGGCACCGACCCTGATGGGTGGATCTACCGAGCAGAGAGGTATTTCCAGGTGATGGGGCTGACGGAGCAGGAGGTCCTGAAGGCCATCGGGATTTACTTTGAGGGGAAGGCTCTGGCTTGGTACCGGTGGAAGATAGCCCGGTCCCCCTTTCGGACCTGGGAGGAGTTGTCAGCGATGATCGTGGATCGATTCCAGGAGACGGCATGGGGGGATTTCTACGAGCAGCTGTCGGCCCTGAGGCAGGAGGGGACAGTGAGAGACTATGTAGAGAGATTTGAGATGCTGAATAGCCGGGTGAAGGGGGTTACCGACGAGGTGATGATCGGGAACTTCATGAGGGGGCTGAAACCGTCGATACGAGCTGAGTTGCGGATGCAGAGCCCGGCTACCTTGGAGGACGTCCTTCGCTTAGCACATAAAGCGGAGGAGAAGCACACAGAGGAGAGGCGGATGCGGGGCGCTTGGGGGGCACAGAGCTCCCGCCCTACGCCACCAGCCACGACACCGAGACCACCTGTGGCCGTTCCCGAGACGCGAGGAGAGGGCCGCCCAGCTGCCCTGGGGCGACGGATGACGGAGGCCGAGGTGAGGGAGAAGAGGGCCAAGGGGTTGTGCTTCCGTTGCGACGAGAAGTTCACCCCTGGGCACAGGTGTGCGAGCCGCCTACTGCAGATCACCATGGTGCCCGACGAGGAGGGGTACGTGGGTGATGAGGAGGAGTTCAAGGTGGAGCAGGAGACGCCAGTAGAGGAGGAGAAGTCTCACCTAGACTTCGCGGAGGTGTCCCTAAACTCTGTGGTGGGGTTCACTCCGAACCACACCATGAAGTTGACGGGGCAGCTAGGAGACACGGCGGTGACGGTGCTGATCGACAGTGGGGCCACCCACAACTTCATCTCCAGCAGGATAGTGGAGAGACATGGGCTGCAGCTGAGTACGCAGGAGAAGTTTACCGTGCTGCTGGGGACAGGGAAGATGGAGGAGAGCAAGGGGCTCTGCAAGGGTCTGTGCCTGACCTTGCAGGGAGTACAGATCATGGAGGATTTCCTACCCCTGGAGCTGGGCAATGTTGACATCATCCTGGGCGTACAGTGGCTGAAGAAACTGGGGGACATGCGTGTGAATTGGAAGCAACTCAGGATGGAGTTCGAGGAGGGAGAGCGGACAGTGGTGCTCACTGGGGACCCGACCCTATGTTTATCGATGGTGGCCTTCAAGGCCATCACTCGAGCCTTACGGAGAGAGGGGGAGGGGTACTTGGTGGAGTGCCGATTAGCAGGGGCAGAGCAGGAGCCGCAGGCAGGGGTTCCCGAGGAGGTGGAGCAGGTGTTGGGACAGTACCAGGAGGTCTTTCAGGACCCACAGGGGCTACCGCCAGAGAGAGGGCACGAGCATGCGATAGTCCTGAGGGATGGCGCTGCACCGGTGAGTGTGCGTCCTTACCGCTACCCCCACGTGCAGAAGGATGAGATTGAGCGGATGGTCGGGGAGATGTTACAGGCGGGGGTGATACAGCCCAGCGTTAGCCCATTTTCGAGTCCGGTCCTTTTGGTGAAGAAGAAGGACGGGAGTTGGCGCTTCTGTGTAGACTACCGGGCACTGAACAAGGAGACAGTGGCTGACAGGTTTCCTATCCCTGTCATAGACGAGCTGCTGGATGAGCTGCATGGAGCAGTGGTGTTCTCCAAGATTGACCTGAAGGCGGGGTACCACCAGATCCTGATGAGGCCAGAGGATGTGCCGAAGACAGCATTTCGTACCCACGAGGGCCACTATGAGTTTCTCGTCATGCCGTTTGGCTTGACGAATGCTCCTTCTACATTCCAGGCGTTGATGAACGACGTCTTCCGGCCGTTCCTGAGGAGATTCATACTCGTCTTCTTCGACGACATTCTGGTCTACAGCAGGACTATGGGAGAGCACGTAGGCCATTTGGAGGAGGTGTTCCGAGAGTTACTGAGGCATCAGCTGTATGCCAACCGAAAGAAGTGCAGTTTCGGTCAGAGGCAGATAGAGTACTTGGGACATGTGGTGTCGGCCGCCGGGGTAGCAGCAGATCGGGCGAAGATAGAGGCGATGTTAGACTGGCCGGTACCCACCACTCTGAGGGCACTACGAGGATTTCTCGGGCTGACATGTTACTACCGGAAATTCGTGAGGGGATACAGCACCATTGCAGGGCCACTGACAGATCAGCTGAAGAAGGATGGGTTCCAGTGGGGAGAGGCAGCGGCCAAGGCCTTTGAGGCCTTGAAGGAGGCGATGACCACAGCACCAGTCTTGGCGTTGCCTGACTTCAGCATCACATTCGTGGTGGAGACTGATGCGTCAGGAGTAGGATTGGGGGCGGTCCTTATGCAGCTAGGGAGGCCGATAGCCTACTTCAGCCAGGTGCTTTCAGCTAGAGCACGGCTGAAGTTTGTATACGAGAGGGAGCTGATGGCTATTATGTTGGTGATCCAGAAGTGGCGGCCGTATCTGATGGGCAGGGAGTTCGTGGTCAGGATCGACCAGCGCAGTTTGAAGTATCTATTGGAGCAGAGGTTGATGACAGAGGAGCACCAGCGTTGGCTATCCAAGCTGGTGGGGTACAGATTCGTCATTGAGTACAGGCCGGGATTGGAGAATAAGACGGCAGACGCCTTATCACGCAGAGAGGAGGGGGTGCAATTGAGAGCACTCTCGTTGCCGGTATGGATAGACAGTGAGCTCATGCTGCAGGAGGCCGAGGCCGATCCGGAGTTGAGACTGATTCGTGAGCAGCTGCAGGGAGGCGGGGAGGCCCCGCAAGGTTACTCACTAGAGGGTCGGAGACTATTATACCAGGGGCGGTTGGTATTGCCGCGGACGTCCACCTTCATACCCGCATTATTTCAGGAGTTCCATAGTTCGGTGGTTGGGGGACATTCCGGGGTGCATCAGACGTATATGAGAATGTCCCGGGAGGTTTACTGGCCTGGTATGAGGAGAGCGATAGCACATTTGGTTGCTGCTTGTGACGTGTGCCAGCGTCACAAGTACATGGCCATGGCGCCAGCCGGACTTTTGCAGCCCTTAGCACTACCGGAGCGGGTCTGGGAGGAGGTGACGATGGATTTCATAGACAGGCTACCCAGGTCAGAGGGGTACTCCGTGATTTTTGTTGTGGTGGATAGGTTGAGCAAGTACGCCCATTTTATACCGCTGAAACATCCGTACACGGCTGTTTCAGTGGCTGCAGCCTTCACCAGAGAGGTCATACGGTTACATGGGATCCCAGCCTCCATCGTCACAGACAGAGATCAGGTTTTCCTGAGTGGGTTTTGGCGGGAGATATTTCGTGTCCAGGGTACAGTGTTGAAGAGGAGTACCGCATATCACCCTCAGACCGACGGGCAGACGGAGGTAGTGAACCGCAGCATCGAGACATATCTGCGGTGCTTCGCGTCGGAGACACCACGACAGTGGTATCGGTGGTTAGCTTCGGCGGAGTATTGGTACAATACTTCGTACCACTCAGCAGCAGGTACGACCCCCTTTCGGGTACTATATGGCAGGGACCCACCAGAGCTACTTCGATTTGGGGAGCGACAGACACCGGTCTCCCAGGTAGAGGACTATATGAGGGAGCGGGAGAGAATTATGGAGGAGCTGAAGAAGCATTTGTTGCGAGCTCAGCAGGTGATGAAGGCTAGGGCGGATGGGCATCGGCGGGATGTGCACTTCCAGGAGGGTGACATGGTCTATCTGAAGCTGAGGCCTTACAGACAGAGGTCGCTAGCGAGGAGGCGGAACGAGAAGCTATCAGCGAGATTCTATGGACCTTTTGAGATTGCGGCCAAGATTGGCCAGGTGGCTTACAGGCTGAGGTTGCCATCGACTGCGACGATACATCCGGTTTTTCATGTGTCGCAGCTTCGGCGAGCCATCGGGGAGCAGACGGTATCCTCTACCCTACCGCCTACACTTACTGAGGAGATGGAGGTGATGCTGGAGCCACTGGAGGTCCGAGCTGTTCGTCAGGGGCCGCGCGGACAGAGGGAGGTGCTGATACACTGGGTGGGGCTATTAGACTGTGATGCGACATGGGAGGCATATCGAGTGATCCAGGAGCAGTTTCCCCATTTCCACCTTGAGGACAAGGTGGCTCTTTTAGGGGTGGTATTGATGCGGAACCTGACCCGCATCCGCATCCAATAGGGGCCGGCGGCTATGATGGTGGGACCCCCCCTCCTTTAGTTACTTACGTGCGCCGTAGGAGGCGCGGTACCACGTAGGACGGTTAGCCTAGGGGTATTCTAGTCATTCTAGACTAGATTAGTAATTCCCCACTTTTTCTATAAATTAGGGCTAGCCGTCTTTCTAGTTTTATGCTTATTTTGTGAAGACATTTGTAGGCATCTCTTGTGAGGGATTTAGGCTTTGTTCCGTGCAATCAAAGCTAGGAGAGCGAGTCTCCTCTCGAAAGAGACTCATTATCTATCAAAATATTGTTTTTCACAATCTCAAGTCCACTAAAAATCCTCTTTTTATATTTTTCCTCCTAATCTGAACTTTATTGATTCGATCCACCGGATCGTATCATAATCCTCCATAAATCTGGCATTTTCTTAATATCGGTAATTTTGTTGATAGTTTAGTTTATCATATTATGCATGTAACTTTTAGAAACTTCCAAACACCAATGGAAATATCACCAGTTCTTACAGCTACATTTTTCCTTTTTTAGAACCCCATTAAATCCAGCAAGCCTAATTTTCGACTATATATATGGTTCATAGAGGAGGATTATAGGCTGATGTGACAAAAAGAAGAAATTTCTACTGCAAACAGTTTCACTTTTGTCCTCACCCATTCACTTTAACACTAGTTTATTAAAAAAAGGGATATACGATGGCATTAGGTTAAGCATTAAAAACAGCAGGTAAACTTGTGCGGATCCGGTCTAGTTTGAAGCCACATAGAGTCCATTTAGCTTAAGTTTAGTGGGCCAATTTGGTGCCATTCAAATCCAATCCAACTGATTCTTTAAATCATAAAAAGTAAAAAGCTGGTTGGGTCGGATAGCGATTTGAGTTGAACCTAATATCTTACAATCGACAAATCCTCATGTTGTTACCTTTTGTTTTTCTCTTTTTTCTCATTTGGTTGCACTTGCTTTGGTTGTGGCTCTGATATTGTGGTTGTGACTTGTGCTTATACCTAACCAATGAATTCAATATCTAAAAACTTTTTAAATTGCCGATGCTCGCTTTATTTGTCTCATTATGCCATCACGTTAAAGTTAGATTTGTTTAAACTTTTTTGTTCACATTTAATAACTCTTTCATTATTGTTTTTTGGATAATGTTTTCTTGTAACAATAGGCTTCTGGCTGTTGCCCAAATGTTTCTGGCACAATTATGGACTCTTGTCCTTTCATTTCATGCAAATATTTCGTTGTAAAGTTTTACTCTTTATGGAGTTTCTCTGTTTGGGAATCAGATTCTGCTAAAGTTTCCCCCTTTTTGTCCCATATTTGCTAGTATTTCAGAGAAAAAGATTCAAGTTCTATTGACGTCATTATTCTAAACAATACTACATTTGAATATGTTTTGAATTAATTCTCACACTTCCATTTTCTGTTGTAGTTGCCACAGCAGGAGAACTCATTTGATTGTGGCCTTTTCTTGCTTCATTATGTTGAGTTGTTTCTGGAAGAAGCTCCAGTTAATTTCAATCCATTCAAGATCAGCTTGTTCTCAACATTTGTGAGTTCACAATACCAAAAAACTAGACTTCTGACTGTAATATTTTTAAATATGCATACTTATAACTTACATGATCTTTACCAAATATCAACCTTTATTGAATACTCTGTAATACATCTAATTGTTCAGTAGAGGTTCTTAATTTATATACAAATTAATGGATTGAAAGTAAAACTCTCTTTACCTTTCATAGTTACATAGACCATGAAAAGGCTATTGTGATGCCATGGGAAATGTACAGGTTGTGTTGTTATGCACTTGACAGCAGAGTCATTTGCTCACTTGTCCAGGAAAACCAGCCATAAGAAGTTCCAAATGAGTCAACAGGATGGAATCTCTGTGTGAGAGTGAGTGTGTGAGTGTGAATAATTAGTTATTGATAAACTGAACAATCTGGATGTTATGATCTATAATTTTGGAGAATTTATTAAAACATGTACTTTGATATGACCTAGACTTCTGTTAGACAACTGTTTATTATTAATTAATATCATCATCCATATCTAATTTGTTGCATAAATGGAGTGTTTTGAAATGTCACCAAGTGTCTTGAAGTGCTTTAAGTCTGAATTATTTACTTTTCCAGACATCATTGATTGTTTCATTTTTGTCGTTAATCAATATTTATCCTTTAACAACTACAGCTTTTCCATGTCTTTGCTTGCTTTCTAGGCAATGACTCTTTCGGTGCATAATATTGTGCATGTATTTCTTAGACAAGCATCGATCATTGATCATGTTCTGGACAACATACCCATATGTCTTAATGCCATTATTTACATATAATAGTTTATCTTTCTTTCAGTTAAAAGTTTTCATCCATTTCTCTTCTGATTTTCATGCCTTTTCCTATGTCATGTCATTGTTAGTTTATTTGAGAAGTTCTATGACCAAGTTTTGAAATGTCACTATTGGTATCCGTATCTTGATATAAATACCTGCCAAAGTTTTTTTAAAAACTATGTCACACTGTTCATATTGGCCACTTATTTGAAAATAATAAAATAACTAAAACTTATTAGTTATAATTAATATGATTAGCAAAATCTTGACTTGATTTTGAAATAGGTGATGGAATAATAATTTATTCTGAAATATTGTTTAACACAATAGTTGATGAAATGATAATTTATGTATATGCAGTGGTCTAAATGTTGGATGTCAGGCTCGTGTTGGTGTGAAAAATACAATATCGGATGACAGATATCCGAGATATGTTGGAGATATTTGTCAAATACTGGGTTGTCATGTCAGATGCTAAAAATTCATCTTTTATTCATGTTATACTGATGTAATTATACACAAATGATATGAACTCATAAAGTATGCTTAAATTATACTTACATCGATAAGCCGTCTTAAAGTACAAATTCATAACCACTAACCGACATAAATAATAGGTTAATAAAAATAACTGCTTTGTTGGCTTAAATTTTGGCAGATATATCGGCTCATGGTTGGATTGTCACTGTCAATATGTCAGCCAAGGTTTGAGGTCTCGGTTTCGGTCTCGGTATTGCTCTCCCGAAATTTTAGGTTTCGGTTTCGGTATTGCCCGTTTCGGCGGGTTCGGAAGCGAGTTTCGGTTTGTCCGTATCGATAATTTCAAAAATTGTAAGTTACATGTAACTAACAATAATAGTTAAAATTTGCTACTAATAAAATAATGACAAACTAATAAAGATAATTTGTAACTTATAACATAATTATGAACAATATTAGTTAAAAATATGCTATTCACATTAACCATTTAGCTAAAAACACTCCAGTTAGTTACAATATGGCAAACGTGTAAATAATGCGTAATATGTTTAGACAAATATATGGTGTGAATAGCGTGTCAATATATAATTTTTGGGTTTTTTGAGAATTCTTATTTAATTACACATTTTTCTTTCTCCGTCTTTGACCGAAACTGAACGGTATCGGCTGGTATCGGCCGAAACTCACCGATACCATTCAGTATCGGTCAATACCGAAACTGACCCGTAGTTTTGGTCTCGTTACCCACCGATACCAAAACGATACAGCCGATACCCTTAGGTATCGGTCGAAACCTCAAACCTTGATGTCAGCAACATCATCTCCAAAATGTTACATACATGGAAAAACTCAAGGTGTATCGGTATGAGAAAATTATTGACATTCGGCAGACATGCCAGAAATGTCGGTGACATTTAGAACATGGTGGGGGTGTGAGAAGAGGGAATACGGTACAGTTGCACCTGCTTCTCCTATAGAAATTCAGGAAGCACACTCAAACGGAAAACATGTGGGTTAGGATAATGTATCTACAGTGATACTGGTCATATTATCAATTCAGCTGGTTATATCATCATATCATCATGTGTCATCTCTTCACTTGGTACATCCAAAAGACACAAATTGATACTTATCTGAATTGACTGACATGTTTAATTGTCCGTAACAACTGTAAAACCTAAAACCTTGAACACATTCCTTTTCTATCGGAACCATACATGGCTTTCACATTCTTTTATTAATGTCAATAGATTTTGATTTGAAGTTCCCTAATTATAATCTATGTTGTTTGGAAATGGACATGCTTGTATAAGGCGTGTCACCACAGAACACAACGAGATTTGAATATTTAAAAATCATACTCATAATAAAAGTACCACATCCGATATATGTCCAATGTTAATTATTAGGAGTATTGAGTATGACTAATTTATTCTACTTAGGTATTGCGATGCACACACGAAGTATCAAAAACCGGGTTCCTATCTAGTGTGTTTATATAAATATTGAACGACACATGAGATCAGGGGTACGAGATCACACACGATGTTGATATTAGACATTCCATGTATATAAGTATTGATAACTTAAAGTATAATATCTGTAGTATTATCCATTAAATAAATTGTCATTACATGTTCGCAAAGGCATTTAAGGATAAAATATTTTTGTAGCCACCATAAGTAGTAGTAACAATAGTACCAACAACTTACCAACCACTTGAAAAAAGAACAAGAAGAAAGGGGACGAAGCCGTGGGGGTAGCATTTGCGATACCAATGTTGAAAAGGACCCATAGTTGCCTCGCAATGGTGGCCTTCATGGCAGTGGCTGGCTGTGGCCCGTCACCTAGTTGAGGCGGTTGGTTGGTGGCCGCCATGCTTGCCATGGCGGGTTTGGTGAGTGTATTAGGCAAGATCGTAAACAAAGGCGGGTCGGCCCTACTTTGCAAGCTGTATTTGCAACTATTTTATTATTTTGCTTTCTTATTTCTTTCTTCTCATCCCTCTTACACACCAACTAGAGTTGGCTGCTGTTGTTATCAGCTGATGCACACTATATGTTATTGACATGGTTAACAGCTGCACTGATCAGCTGCAGTCAGTGACGAAACCAGATCTTTAGTTTGGTGGGTTCCCACTATATACATATTTTTAGAGGGGACCTTATACATTTACATACCTATATACATACACACATATATACCTTTATATATATTTATATTTTTATAAAAAAATTGATGGGGGTCCATGCCCTCACAATTTAAGGGGTAGTTCCACCCTAACTGTATTAACTGGTGATGAAGCCCTAATCTATTGTTAAAACCTATATGCTGTAAGACCTTGGAGGAAGATGAGAAGAAAGAGAGAACTGAGAAATAAAAAAACTTCTTTAGTTGTTAAATTTTGAAACATTAATTAATTAATGAATTTGTTATTTATTCATTATTAATTAAATTAAATCATCCAAAAATTTGTTATTGTATTGATTTTATATTTTAAAATTAAAAAAACAACTGTTGCCCCGCCATTGTGGTATGGCTGTGGCGGTCCCTTGTTGTCACATCATTGCCATTTGTAATATTGGCTTCAACATTGAAGGAAGCCTGGAAGGAGGAAGAAAAATAATGGCAATAATTCATGCCTTTAAAATAGTGAACCTTAAACTTAAAAAGAAAGATAAGGGTAAGAGAATACCCATTGAGGAAGGAAGAGCAGATACAAGAAACATTGTCTCTAGCATTGACCAAGTCCTCTCGGGCATCGAGCTGTGCATTAGCGACCAAAAACTCTTTTACTTAGTTTCTATTAAGAAATGATCAAATTAGGGAATTGACGTTTGTTTTAAGTTTTTTGGTCAAGCAGCAGCAATTTGGTTTGAAAAATGGTAAACCAAAAAAATAAGTAGAACACAGTAGTGCTTAAAACGTGTCATATTAATCAATATTTGAACTACAACATATTAGTTCGATATATTAGATTATATGGTAATATTGGTCAAGATTCATGGTGTTTTCCATCTTACGTAGCAGATAGTCCCCAAAAACAATATACTGTGTGGTAATAGGTAATAACGGTAAGAAAACGTGCTTAGATTTTCTAAACCTTCTAGAAAGTACCGGAAGACTTGACAATTAAAATTTTTCTTATTCTAGCATGCAACAAGCCAAGATTTAACTACAAGAGTTATAAATTAATACTGAAGATAAAGATCATACCTTTACGCGAGTATACTTAAGCGATAACTGCAATTCCAAAATCTCTTTTGGTGAAGACTTAGACTCGCTTTCTACCACATTGCTTTAGACGACTCACATTGATGACAATCCTATCACGATCCACGAGCTCTTTTTGAACTTGAACCGCCTCCCAAACCAAGCTTTTACAAGGGACTTTGAGAGGAGGAGAAGAAAACTTTTTAAGGTACATGATATTCTCCCTTGTAGAGGGTTGAATATCTACGCACAAGAGATCTAGGATGAAAGAACTTATATCTCTAAGATTGGGATAGCTTGGTGTTTATTTTGTCGTTATTGCTTGTACATTGAGAAGGGAGGAGAGGTCCCTTTATATAGTGCTAGAGGTCATCCTAACTGGTGGCATTCGGAGTTCGAGTTGGATCACAACTTTATCCGTAAACGCGCTTTCAAGAAGACTTGTTATTAGGATTTCTAATCCAATTAGAATACAAGATTTGAGCCCAAATCTTATCTTAACACAAGGTGTGTTTATTAGAGTCAAGCTCTAGGAGTTTGGTTAGGATTTGATTTCATGTTTGAATCAAATCCGCACCAAATCGCAAACCCTAATTTGATCTGTCTCTCGTTAGTCGACTAGCCAACATGTGCTAGTCAACTAGTTGCCGACCACAAACAGCTTACACATCCTGCACTGGTTTGTCGACTAACCAAAGTGATTAGTCGACTAATAATATAACATTAATCGACTAACAAATGCTGGAATAAGTCTTGCCTTCTTGAGTTCATAACTCTTTACGATCATTTCTCTTATGCACTCGCAATTCTTTGTGATGTGTTATTTTCTCTCGATGTTGATTACAACTCTTGTGGTCAATCTTATATATATCAATATCATATATAAATAAAGTTGTTCCTTCAATTTTTTGAGATGTCGTCATTTGTGTGAAGCTCTAGTAGCTAGATTCATACTTTAGCAGCGACACGATCATATGGTGTCCTCAGTTTTGAAACCGTCATTAATTGATTGGTCAGAGACTAGAATCTCTTCTAACCAAGACTTGGCCTGACAGGGACAGTTTACAATGCAGTTCAGTCCCTTCATCAAGACCATGTAACTAAGGTGTTTAAGGTATAGAATCAGTCAAATCTCATTACACTTTAAAAGCCTTTAGTCATATGTGATCCATAGTTAACTATAGGATGACCCTTGATACTCCTAACCAGGATTTGAGGTATCGGTCGATACCATTAGGTATCGGTCGTATCGTATCGGTATCGGCTGTTGACGATACCGAAACCAAGAGTTAGTTTCAATATCAGCTGATACTGAGCAGTATCGGTCAGTTTCGGTCGATACTTGTCGAAACTGATCGATACCGCTCAGTACCGGTCGAAGACGGAGGGAGACGAATGTGTAATTAAATAAAAATTCTCTAAAAACCCAAAAAATATCGTGAATCAATAGGTTGCATAGAAAGCTCGGTTAAAAGAGAGGAGAAAACCCTGGGGTTTCGGTTTGAAAATGATGAAGAATTAGACGAAGAAGAGGCAAAATCAAAAAAAAATTACTGAAGAAAGAAGGACAAAAGGAAGATGTTGAAAAAAATTGAACTCACCTCATTGCGTCGCCGCCTCGTCGAACCTGCCTTCTGTCTCGTCGAACCGCCTCGATCATTTAGCGTGAGAGCGAGAGAGAGCAAAGAGAGAGAGGGAGAGAGAGAGGCCCGAGTCGTCTTTCAGGAGATGCTGCATTCTTTAAAAAGGCAAACTTGTAAATACGTGGTATGTGCGTAAAGTAAAACAATCGGTGCGCATATCAAGCAGATATTTTGTGGCAACCATGTAAATAAGTGGTAAGTGAGCAAAGCAACGTCCATCAATTTTTTTGGCAAACTTGTAAATAAGTGGTATGTGCGCAAGGTAAACCGGTGGGTGTGTAAGGCAAGCTTTAGGATCTATTCATTTATCTAATAATTAGTATTTAAGTACCAAACTTTAGGTATTTAGTATTTGATATGATTACGAACTTAAATTTAGTTTATCTATTTAGTATTTAGTATTTGATAGTATATGATTAATATTTTAGTTTGTTAAGTATTTAATAATATTTGATAGGTTTAGATTTAATAACCTCCGAAACCATCACTGTATGTATATAGTATATACATATTTAAAGCATCTCCGAAACCGAAAACGAAACCCGAAACGAAACTGTCGAAACTAGTGATACGGACGAGACCGAAACTTGCTTCCGAAACCGCCGAAACGGGCGATACCGAAACCGAAACCTAAATTTTGGGAAGAACGATACGCAGACCGAAATCGAGACCTAAAACTTTGCTCCTAATAGGTTCATCCTTCTATCCTGGCCTAAGATTTATTATGAACCCATTAACTCTCTGCGACACTAACCTCCTATACCGGAGGAGACAAATCACTTATAGATGGACACTCTCTTTGCATGCTTCTAATTATACCTAACGAGTATCGACGCACTGATCACAGTAGCCGATGTTTGATAAAACCCAAAGCATAGACTTTCACATGCAAGGTTCTCTAACCATCTCTGGTCGTAAGGACTATGCTGCACCAATTGTTATCTGATGATATCCATGTGGAAGCATTTCGGTGAGTTGTTTTATGAATTTGTTCCTCAACAAGCATATGCACGTTGTCTCACGATGTCCCCACATCGAACGGCTATGAGACCAGCCACTACCATCCGATAGTAGAGATCAATGCATAGGAGTCTATCCGGAACATCGATGTTCGTGTCTTGTATGTAACTCTTCCAACTCATTGCCCCTCCATTGAGGGTAAAGATATATCTTGACATTGATTTGCTGTTATCTGTCACATTGGAAACTAGAGTTAGTATATCCCTCTATTAAAAGACTACTACTCTAACTGTATACCAAGAACATATATTTAGTCCTCAAGAACTTACGTATGTTCTTTATGGCAATCTAATACTTCTCTCGTGTCTTTATTTGATATCGACTAACAACAAGGGCGTATATGACATCAGGTCTAGTACATAACATGAAATACATAATGGATCCAACGGTCGAAGCGTAAGGAATCCTACTCATGTGTATTCTCATTTTTTTTGTCATTGGAGACGTGTCCTTGGAGGGAGTTATTCTACGACAAGCGGGTATAATACCTCGCTTGTATTTTGACATGTTGAACATGGTGTTTATATATCTAGATTGGGACAATCCCAACATCCTCTTAGATATATCTCTATAGATCTTTTATACAAGTGTATATGATGCATCACCCAAATCCTTCATGGAAAAGTTTTGAGACAATCATATTTTGACTGATTGCAACATCTTTATGTTACCAATCAAAAGTATATCATCCACATACATACGAGGAATGAGACAACGCTCCCACTGACCTTATATACCCATGGTTCGTTCTCTTTTTGATGAAGTCAAACCTTTTGATTATATCATCACATCAGATGTTCCAGCTACTTGACGCTTGCTTTAATTCATAAATGGGTTTAAGCAGTCTGCATGCCTTTTTGCTTCTACCGCAGACCTCGAAGCCCTCTGGCTGGGTCATGTAAACACAATTTTCTAAATCCTCATTTAAAAAGTTGTCTTTAAATCCATTTACCAGATCTCGTAGTCATAATAAGCTGCTATAGCAAACAATATCTAAATGGATTTATGCATGATTACTGATGAAAATGTCTCATTATAGTCTAATTTTAGCCTTTGATGATATCCTTTTACCTCTAACCTTGCTTTGACGATGTCTACTTTTCCATTTGCACCGATTTTCTTCTTGAAGATCTACTTGCACCCTATGAGTTTTACGCATTCGGGAACATTCTTCAAAGTCCATACTTCGGAGGGTGTGCATGGATTTTATTTCGAATTTCATTGCATCAAGCCGTCTTGCAGAGTTCTTACTATGCATGGCTTCCTGGAAACTAGTAGGGTCATCATCTACTATAATGCTATCTTCTACGCCACCATCAACAAGAAACCCGTAGTATTTCTCTGGTGGACGGGATTCACTATTAGATCTCCTAATTGGTTGAGGGTCGGTAGGAGCAGTATCAGTGTCTGGTTTTACCCCATGAACCTTGAAGTTTGTGTCACCGGAACTTCTTTCATTTCTATCTCTTTGCTAATAATGTCTTCAACAAGAGACTCTTCTTTAGGAAGGTGTCATGGTGTCTTTGCTAATAATGTCTTCAACAAAAGACTCTTCTCTAGGAAGAAACAACCACATTTTGTTCCTCGGGGTGATAGAAATAATATCCTTGAGAAATAATATCCTTTAGAATCCTTAGGATACACCATAAACTTACACATCATGGATCCTTCAGTTTATTTGAATTGTGCCTTTTTACGTACGATGTGCAATCTCACATATTAACAAACTTAAGATTGGGTTTTATATCTTTTCATATCTTATATGGAGTGGTTGGCAGGGCTTTAGACAAAACCATATTCAATATGCATAGTCGTTTCTGGGGCATAGCACCAAAATGAGAGAGAGAACTCAGCGTCACTCGTTAGGAATCACATCATATTTAATATGGTGTGAATCCTTCTCTTTGACACACCATGGTGCTGTAGTGTGTAGGGAGGAGTAACCTGAGAGAATCACATTCTCTTTTAGGTATGCGAGGAATTACAGACTTAACTATTCATCTTCTCGATCTGATAGAAGAACTTTAATACTTCGTGTCTGGTTCTTTACTTCATTCTTATACTCTTTGAACTTGTCAAAGGCTTCAGATTTGTATTTCAACAAGAACACATATTCATATCTAGATAGGTCAATAGTAAAAATAATGAAGTAGTAATATCCTCCTCTTGATTGTGTAAATATTGGACCACATACATCACTATGTATGAATCTTAAGAGTTCACCAGCTCTTTTCCTTTGTCCCACAAAGGGTATTTTGGTCGTTTTGCCTTTGAGGTAAGACTTACAAGTTGCAAATGATTTAAAATCAGAAACACTCAAGAGTCATTCCATATGCAAATTTATAAGTTTTTTCATGAATATGGTGTAGTCTACAATGTCACAAGTATGATTCATTTTCTCTTAGAGTCTTTCTTTTATTCACATTGTGAATATTCAATATGATGCTTATATTTAATACATATATGCTATAGCTCAATGTACCAAAACCAAGAAATGTCTTTATTGAAAATGTTCATAACTTTGTATTTTAATACAAAATTGTAACCTCTTATTTAATAAGAAAATGGATACAATGTTACATATCATGCTTGGTACATAAAAGTAATTGTGCAATATTTAAATTTTGTCATGCGGCAATTCAAGGTGGAATTTCCCTTCGGTAACATCAGCAACTCTTGCTCCAGTTCCAACTTACATGGTCATTTTTCTCTCTCAGTTTTCTACTTTTCTCAGCCTCGTCAAACAATTACAAATGTGAGAACTTGCTCCGGTTTCTAATACCCAAGTTGTAGGAGATATGGAGAGTATGTTTTTAATGACATACACACATGAAGATGAGGCATTACCATGCCCCCTTTTCTTTAATGATTCCAAGTAGTTCTTGCAATTCTCCTTCTAATGGCCTGACTTATGGCAATGATAGCATTCAACTGCCATTTCTCTCTTCACATTCATCTTCTTGATGCCACCCTTAGGCTGGTAGCCTTCTTCTTTCCTATAAGTTTTATCTTATCAAAGTAAAGCCTGCATTCGTTTGACAATTGCTGTCATTCAAAGAAGTATTCCATCTCTATAAACTAATTCAAAAAGGTCTAGTAATTATATGTGTTGTCAAAGGTGGGAGCATCTATTCTAATCCAACATGTTATATTATATCCCTTAAAATTATCCTCACAGTTTTCATCATGTCTCTTATCTTTTTGGTTTCTATTATTCCTGTTTCAAATTATCCTATTATATTACACATCTTCCAATATACTATCAGTTTTTTCCTTATTATCATGGTTACACTCTTCTTTAGGTCTAAGGCTTTCAGGTGATCTTCTATTTATTTTATGTCAGCATTTGGTTCCAAGAATAAATTTTTGCTTATATTCTCTAAACCTTGAATTAGATTTACATCCATGTCAGATTTTATGATTTTACTGATCTTATGATTTTACCGCTATGCAAAAGCATACAATGTAAATCAATCACATGGAAAATAAGGTAACATCCTAGACATAAACTATATGCATGCACTAATTATGTAAAACAGAATAAAGTTTAAAGGTCCAAATCTATATGCTAAAAGAAAATGTGATTTTAAATATGCTGATACAAGTACACAAATCAAGACAATAGAATAGTATGTAATTAACAATAATAATAACTAATCTGAAAAATAATAGAAAATTTGAAATCTAACAATTAAGGAATTTGATCAAATTAGAAGTCACGTAAAGTGAAGATCAATTAGATCTTTAGGACTTTAAAGAATCACTTCAAACGATCGGAGGTAAAAAATTTCACTCGAAAAATATCAAACATTGGCTAAAATAATCAAAAATAGAGTTTTGACAATGTTCATGGCTCAAAACAGCAAGCCGCATGTAGCAAGTTGGCTTGGCATTGTAGCAATTGGTTGAATTAGCTCGGTTGGCTCGGGTCGGCTTGAAATTGAGCCGATGAATATGATTGGCTCAATTTCGAGTAGATCTCTTCGATATCGGCTTGATTTTGAGTCGAGATTTGTAGTGTATTTCGCCAATGGGCTTCTCATGGGTGGCAATGGCAATTGCCAATGGTGTTGGAGTCCTCTGACGACAACGGTGATAATGACGACAACATCGATAATGTTAGGATGTTTTAACGACGGAGGCAATGACGGTGGGTCTGTCTGGTAAAGGAGGCGTTGGCGGCGGGGGTTTTGGATGAGCACGTTAGTGGGGCGAGTTTATATGAAGTCGGCGATAGCGACGATGGAAATTTTTTGATGTTGATAAT
Source organism: Scilla litardierei (assembly GCA_030789695.1). Classification (NCBI taxonomy): domain Eukaryota; kingdom Viridiplantae; phylum Streptophyta; class Magnoliopsida; order Asparagales; family Asparagaceae; genus Scilla; species Scilla litardierei. Next base: position 133,426,663 of record CM061131.1, read on the forward strand.
GACTACGATGGAAGTCGACAATGACGTTGGTGATGGCTAATAATGATGTAGAAGGTGGTGACGGCATCTGGCGACGGAAAATGTTATGTTGATTAGAGATGGATGTGGTGGCGGCATGGCGATGACATTGTAGGAAGAATAAGGTAATAGAGGTGAAATGGGAAAAAGCAGGTTTTGGATTTATGGTTAGGATTTTGGGAGAGATGAACAATGAATTTTTAAAATTTTATACTTTTTGTTTTTTGTTTTGAATCAAAACTATTTTTTCTAAAACAGAACTACATTTTTTAATCTAAGGGAAACTACCAAAATCTAAGGGGAAAAAGAAATAGGAAGATGATGAAGAAAATCAGGAACTTGAGCTAGGCTCTGATATCAAGTTGACGTAGAACAGAACGTGGGATGTTTTGGGGGTAAATTGGTGAAGAATTAATTAGGAACTTGATAGGATTTCAAGACTCACCTTGAAGATTTGACGATCATCGATTCCAACCCATTGCATGCTAAGTTTTTTTCGAACCACGCCTAGTTAACCAAATCTTCTCTCGCACATCATACTCAAAATTTAATTAGCAAATAAAGTTCCCACAATTTTTCATTAATTCAATATATATATATAGGAAAAATGGGATCTAGGGTGCCTCTTTAGATGAAATCCAAGGAGGCGCCCCCATTTTCCACCATCTCCCACAAATATTTTTGAATTTTTTTCGAGGGTTTGTTGTTTACGTTGTTGCGGGGTAAAACTCGCATGCAATGAATTTGTATTACGGGAAACCAAGGGCACAATGGTTATGTTTATGATGTGATTAGGGTATGCTATTTGACAGGTTATTAGTGTAGTGAAGAGGCTGAGCGCACCAAGGAGGCTGACCACGGAACCGATTCCTCAAGGACTTTGCTCCTCGTCCGCACTGCCAGAGGTTGGAGTTGAGTGCGACCGGCAGAGATGAGCTCGCCTGCGCAAGGAGCAGCTGGTCAGAAAGGTCGGGTTGGGGTCCAACCCTTAGCCTCGCCGATGCCTAAGTCAGTAATAGGACTTAAAGCGGGGGCAAGGCACGCAGGTCGGACTAAGAGTGAGTCGACCTTACGTGACGAGCTATCAGTTGTGGAAGAACAAAGATATGGAAGACATTTGCTCTTGTGTGTGAATAATGAGATTGAGAGTAAATTTGCCAACCTCCTCCCCGTTGGAGGCGGATGTGTATTTATACCTGATGGAGGCGGTTAGGTGAAGCTGACCAGTCGTGCTGACTCGACGTGCTGAGCTGGCCCAATTGTCAGCGAAAGCTTCGGACGAGGATGTCAGGATCAAGGGAGTCAGCCACGCTTTTGTCAGACGGCGCAACGACCAAGGGCGCTTTTGTCAGGATGTCAGGGCCAAAAGCACCAGGTGTCAAGGGGCGTAGCGGCCAGGGGATGCGTTGTCAGATGGTCGGGCGACAGAAGTGTCAGTAGCGTCCTTGTACTAGGTTGTTTGTCGTGTCCGATATGTCAAAGAGTCGTCGGAGTGCATCTGAGGAGCGGGGCTACCGATGGGCCGCTGTGTCGCTCCTGACTGAGGACGAGCGGTCCGGTCATACACCTAGCGCGCTGGTCCCGGCAAGCTGGGGGAGAATGGGCGTGTGACCAGCTGGGACCGAGGCGGAGTGCACCCTTATCACCGGCCGAGGCGGAGTGCGCCCTTTCCCAGTCGTGTCGGACTTCAAGGTCGACAGGTGCCCTGCTGGCCTGGGAAAATAAGCGAGTGGCCTCCGAAGTTGGGGCGAGGAGCGTCCTGTCGCTGGGCCAGCTGGCATGTGAGGAGGGGCGAGCCGGCAGGGTATTCGACGGACTGAGATGGAAGGTCAGACTATCACGATCTTTAGGTCGTAACAATTGCCCTCGGCATTCGAGTTCGAGGTGGAAGCCCGTCTCGGCACGGATGACGTATCACCTCCCCTTACTGGAAAAGGCAGTTCGGATCTTGTTCTGCGCTTGGAAACGACATCTATGGTCTCGGAGTTTCTGCCCTGCCTGCCATTATTATGATTTGAAATGGCGTGGGAAATCGAAGCGTCTCTGCTACCGAGCAGTTGACGCATGGCTGAAGCGACTGTCACGCTAGCCGAGACGTCAGAGGTGCTCCGATGGACGCTGCGTGACGGCGCATCGACGGTCGGGATGGCCTGGTGTTTGCTATAAGTATGGGATGGAGGACCGATCGGACGTTTCTCCCGATTTCAGCTTCCCTTCGCGCTTTCCAGTCTCCGGTCACCGCCCGACGTTGCCGCCGTTGTCCTTGTCGGGGATCCGCTTCCGGTCGTCTCCTTAGCTCGACGGCTCAGCTAGGTAATTTCCTGATTCTTCTATCGATGACTTCTTGTTTTGAGTGTGGAGGTGGTAGCGGGGTTAGAAAGGAGGAGTCAACGGAAGAGGAGAGGGGGCAAAGGAGGGCCCGAACGGGCGCACCGAGGTCGATCGCGGCTATCCCGTGTAGGCCGGACCGGGTTAACATTTGGGAGATTCGCGTGCGGTTCGCCCGTCCGTCCTATGAAGTGCGGCTGTCCGAACCTGACGAGAGGGTATGTTGGCCCGGCGATAACGAAGTTGGAGTCTATGTTCGGTCCTTCGAATTAGGGCTCCGCTTCCCAATCCATCCTCACCTTCTCCACCTTCTGAATTTCCTGGAGCTGCCGATCTTCGCGTTGGTGTTCAGCTCCTTTGGTTTGATGGTTGGATTCGTCGTCCTATGTCTCGCCAGCTCCCTGAGTCCGCCCTTATCATTGTTCCAGTATTTCTTTGGAGTGAGGAAGTGGGGGACGTACTACTGCGTCTATGCGAGGAGGGGACGAGAAATCATTGTCGGGGTGCCGGCTAACGCGAATGGTATGGCAGAGAGCTTCGTTTTCGTCACGATGCCGGCAGACGCGGTGTTGATGTCGAACTGGGGGGCTTTGAACCCTCTGGTGAGCGAGGAGGTGGTATTGACGGGTGAACATCTGGCGAATACCCGGATTTTGGCGGCGCTACCCGAGGCGGACCGTCGACTGGCGGGCTTGACGCAGGATGACCGGCTTGCCCAGGAATTTTGGCCCAAAGGTACTTTGATTCTGGCGAGCCCTCATGTAGGCTTACTCTGATCTCTTTTTTCTTTGCAGGTGAAGACGCGATGCTCGTGCAGGAGGAGGTGTTGAGCGCTACCGGCGTGCCGGTGGTGGAGAAGGCCGACCCCCGGGATAAGGGTAAGAAAACGATGGGCGAGGAGGGGCCAGCGAAGGTGGTGGCCCGAAAACGAAGTGCCGAGGTCTCGGGTGCGGAGGAGGCAAACAAGAGGCGACATGCGTCCGAGTCGGGTGCTCCTTCCCAGCAGACTAGCGAGGCCGTGCCGGAGGTCCCGGTTGCGGAGGGGGCGCATAGGAGGCGACGGGTGTCCGAGTCGGGTGCTCCTCCGCGAACTGGCGAGACCGCACCGGAGGGTTCGCCCATTCGGGGAGTGGTCACTCCGGTTCCTGTGCGGATCCCGGAGGTGGAGAATCCTCGCAAGGCACCACATGTCCAAAAGTGGCCTTATAGAATTCCTATGCGGGAGATGGGGAGGGAGGAGGCGCACCCGAGTTGTGAGAAGGCGCTTATCCGTTTCAATATGACAAAGCCGAGGCTGAGGCCCTTCCGGGCGATGGCCTCCACCGGCCGACCTATCAGATAGGTAGGGATGAGTCGGTGTTCGAAAATGCCGGGGTGGCGGTCCGTCTAGCAAAGTACTCCGTGCTGCCGCGGGATCGTGAGTCCCTGATCTACTTAGGCGCGGAGCGGCTGTGCGGCTCCGCAGTATGGCACACCATGCATGTAGGTCGAATTCCTCGCCTCGCTTTCCAAGTCTTCTTTCCTCACGTCCGACTGAGTTGGATCCTCTTGTAGATGGTCGCAGCTACGGTAACCCTGCAGCGTCAAACCTCGGTGGCCGTTACAAAGATTGCTCTTGAGAAGGCAAGGACCGATCTCGGTGAAGCCAGAGGAAAGCTGCGAGAAAAGGAGGCAGAGCTGGAGCGGCTTGCGGCGGCTTATGAGGTTGGGAAGACGCGGGCCAGGTACTTCGATGTAGGGAAGGCTACGCTCGAGCGTCAACTCCTGGAGGGAGAGCGTAAGCGGGCGGACATCCTGGCGAGGCACGCCGAGGAGATGGCTAGCAAGAAGCGGGTGATCGAGGTGCAACAAAGGAAGATAACCGGGCTGAAGCAAGCGATCGAGGCAGAGAAGAAGGAAAAGGCTATCCTGAAGAAGCAGCTGGAGGAGAAGTGGGAGGTTGACCGAGGCGTGATCGAAGCCGCCATCCGCCGCTACCATGACGAGCATCTCATTCCGTTGCTGCAAGAGGCGAGGGAGGCGGGAGTCCGCCAAGTGATGGAGGAGATGAGGGCTCGGCCGGCGGAGAGGCCGACACCAGGAGGGGGCGGCCGGGGGTGAGGACTTAGTGTAGGGTAGTTTTGTAATTTTGTACGGGTGGCCATTGGCCGAGCCTGATGTAACATTGTATTCTTAACGGGCTCTGTGAACGGCCCCAACATTTAAATAAATGAAGTGGATATTTTTGGTTTCCCTTCTTCCTTGTTGGATGTGCGGACTGTTTTCTTGCAAGGGTATGAATGCCCCCAACATTCTTCTGTCGACGAGCGCAGAGCCGTGGGGAGCAGGATGTTGATACATGGTATGTTCGATATGGGTATGAGGGCGATCTTCGGGCGACCAGGGGGGACCCGTCAGGGTGGTGCGAGCCGAGGTATTCTGCCCAGGTTGCTTGCCGATGGGCGGTGCGGCAGTTCGACCTCGCCCTTTGGGCGTATGGTTTCTCGGGTCGCATTCGAGGTGGAGGGGCCCGGCCTGGGCCTTTGTTTGGAAAGAGGCGGAAGTTACTTTTTTTGAAAAGATCGCTTTGCGATCTGACGCAATCATTTCAGCTCGAAAAAGGGGCGGGAATCGAAGCGTCTCGGTGCTCACTTCGTGAACCGACACAATCTTTTCGGATCAGCGGCGTGAGGAAATTGAAACGCCTCGACCGCTCTGAGGGCGACGCGTGGCGGATGCGACAGCGGCTATCAGTCGAAGCGTCAGAGGGCGCGGATCGAAGCGTGGCGGGATGTCTGCGGTTACGATCATTCGGGGCGTCTTATAAATAGCTGTGGGTGGAAACGAGTGAGGGTTTCTCACTTTTGGAATTCTCTGAGCATTTGCGACTGCCGGGGATCGTACTGTCGCCGCCGAGGTTGCTGTCGGGGATCGAATCGTATTCGCAGCGCCGTCGTCGCAGCCGCCGCAATCGTACAGGTATTGACTCTCTTCTCTTTCGATGTCTTCGTCGACGTCTTCTATCCGCTTGCCGAAGTCGGGGGAGGTGGCGGAATGGGTTCGAAACCAGGTGGAAGAAGAGAGCTCTGATGCGGATACGGCGCAGAGCACGGTGGAGAGGTCATCGGAGAAAAGAAGCTGGACCGCGGGCGGGGAGCGATCTGTGAGCTCGTCCGCGGAGGCTCAGAGGGACCCGAGGAAGGGGAAGGGGCCCGTTGCTCGGGCGTCAAAGCCCGCCCCCAGGGCCGCTGTTACGGCGGCGGCGGCGGGAGAAGTTCCTGCCGAGATCTCGAGTGTAGTGTCCGCGGTGAAGATGTCCATCTCTGACATCGGGGCACGGTATATTAGGCCACCCTACTCAGTCCGTCTGCCTATTGCGTCAGAAAGGGTGTGTTTCGCGGGGATTATGAGGTCGGGGTCTACGTGGCCTGCTTTCAGCATGGGTTGCTCTTCCCCCTTCATCCCTTGGTGCTCGAAATTTTGAATTTCCTGGAGCTGCCGCTGTTCCAGCTGATGCCGAACTCCATCAGCGTGATCGTCGGCTTCCTGGTGCTGTGCATGAGGAACATCGTCTGCCCGACGTTTCCTAAGCCATATTTATGAGCAGAATGTTCCCTAAGCCAACGTTTCCTTTGTTTGGCTTTTACTGCCCTTGCAATAGACCCTTATGTTCCCGCCTCCGGTCCAGTTACCTTCTGATTCCCCTTTTTCTTCTCCTTCTCCTTTGATGTTCCCTCCACCGTTTCAGGTATGGCTTCAGTTTCATCATCATCCAACACTGGCTTTTCTGCAGTGGACATGAGAAACAAACAACGTTTCCACAGTTGTTTATACTTATTGCTCCTCTTCTTTTCTCTCTTAAGCTTTCTCTCCAATTCACGGATTCTTTCCGTAGAATTATCGTATTGATGAAACAAATTTTCGTCTTTCAGATGCAAAAAATACGCTTCTTTATGTGAGATAGTGAAATAATCATATACCTGCAATTAAGACAAAAGCTAGATGAATAAACACATAATGTGTTGTTAAATACAAGATTTGGCAGAGTCTCCATTGGGCACTGAAACCCATGGTTTCAGTCCTTACAACTGGAAAGATTTCGCACCGATACCCTGGGTTTCAGTGCTAAATCATTACAGTTGTAAGGACTGAAACTCTGGGTTTCAGTGCCCTCATGGAGACTACATGAAGGTATTGAAACTCTGGGTTTCAATGCCGTCATGGAGACTACATGAAGGTACTGAAACCCTGACTGCATCAAGACGATAATTCTTTTCGTAGAATTATCGTCTTGACGAAACAAATTTTCGTCTTTCAGATGCAAAAAATACGCTTCTTTATGTGAGATAGTCAAATAATCATATACCTGCAATTAAGACAAAAGCTAGATGAATAAACACATAATGTGTTGTTAAATACAAGATTTGGCAGAGTCTCCATTGGGCACTGAAACCCATGGTTTCAGTCCTTACAACTGGAAAGATTTCGCACTGATACCCTGGGTTTCAGTGCTAAATCATTACAGTTGTAAGGACTGAAACTCTGGGTTTCAGTGCCCTCATGGAGACTACATGAAGGTATTGAAACTCTGGGTTTCAATGCCCTCATGGAGACTACATGAGGGTACTGAAACCCTGGGTTTCATCCCACTCAAGAGTCTCTATGAGAGCACTGAAACCCAGGGTTTCAGTGCACTCAACTGGACAGTTTGCACTGAAAACCAGGGTTTCAGTCCAAGTGCAGAACTTGTTGGAAACGCTGAAATGGATAATATGTACAATAAAATAATTCTTACCAATTTATCATCAAGCTGACTCAGATCTATTCCAGCAATTGCTTTCCGGATTCCCAATAAGTCCCATTTAAGGAATCTCGGTTTTTTTCCTCATTCCTAGGGATCTCGTCAAAGAGGTTGACATGCTCGCACAACCAATACTAGAATACATTAATAATATGTTAGTTACGGCGTTGCATCGATATATATGAAAAATTATACTATACACTATCAAAATAACTTACAAGCAATCCGATAGTGCATCCCCCTATTGCTCCTTTTGAGTTGACATATTTCTCTACATTCTCCACGAGGAAGTCACATATCGAGAAAGCCCAAACAATCTCAGAACATTTCTCGACCACTTGCAACGCTATTGCAAGAGTCATCGTCCCCCCGGTGTTGGGAAAAAATGTGCTTGCACAAAATAGGAGGATTACCAAGGATCTTATTTCCTCTGGATCTCTAATCTCATTTGCAAGGAACTTATCGATTGCCCCGGATACCATAGTTGGCCTTATCTTCCTGGCTTCAGGGAAGTATTCGTTTATGCATGTATCTCCTTTCTCCCCTCACCTATACCCATTTTCCAGAGGATGCCCTACTATTGGCAGGCCAAATATAACTCCAATATCAGTCGGCATGACAGTCAAATACTTATTTCCAAGCTTGAATGCCTTGTGGTCATGGTCATATGTGTTTAAAACTGTCCTTATATCAATGTTGTTCTTCTCCAATCGACCAAGCTGTTCTGCATCTAATACAATGCCTTCTATCATCCAACGGAAGGGTGTTCTTTTCATTTCTTGGCGCTCCGCAGGGCTAAGCTGGCCCCATATTTCTCTTATTTTACTCCCCACTGTATGTAAAGTAGATCTAAAGTGCAACACTTGTTGCTCAGTGTCTCACATCCTACAATATAATTAGTATAAACATGATATTATAGCAAAAATGATTACAGTTAAACACTGAAACCTTGGGTTTCAGTCCTGACAACTTGGCAGTTTTGGCACTGAAACCCAGGGTTTCAGACCCTGTATGGTCAGTACTAAGGGGACTGAAACCCTGGGTTTCAGTCCCTGTATGGTCACTACTGAGGGGACTGAAACCCAGTGTTTCAGTCCCCTTAGTACTGAACATACAGGGACTGAAACTCAGGGGTTTCAGTCCCCTTAGTACTGACCATACCGGGTTTCGGTCCCCTAATTACTTACCATACTAGAACTGAAACCTTGGGTTTCAGTCCCCTTAGTAGTTAGTACTGACCATACAGGGACTGAAACCCAGGGTTTCAGTTCTTTCACCTGTAATGATTTGGCACTGGAACCCAGGGTTTCAGTGCCCTAATGGAGTCTCCATGAGGGCACTGAAACCCTGGGTTTCAGTCCTTACTACTGGAAAGATTTGGCACTTAACCCAGGGTTTCAGTGACCTTGAGTGGGCTGAAACCCTGAGTTTCAGTGCCAAATAATTACAGTTGTAAGGACTGTAACCCAGGGCTTCAGTGTCCTCATTACAGTTGTAATGACTGAAACTAGTATTGTGATTTAGTTGAATCAGGAATATAAGGGAAAATGAGAGAAATAAACACAGTAATTTCCAAGAGAATTGTTGTTGGAGTGACGAGAACTATCATATACTATGTATCTAGTGATATGTAACCCAACAAATAGGTCACAGACCCACAACAAGCAAGGACCCATTCCAGCCATATTATAACTCATCAAGCTAAAATTTACAATGTTAATAAGCATCATGACCCCCCAAATAAGTTTTTTACCGAAACTTTACGTGGCGATCTTGGCGATCTCCGAGATGATGACTCCTTCAGCGAGAGGGGTTGGGGGAGAAAGAGGGGTTGGCTGTTCGAGATGATGCCGGCCCTCCGTCTCAGATCAGCGGGTTAGTCGATCTTGGCGATCTCCGGTGATGGCGGGGCTGCGGGGGTTCAGCCTTCTCTTTGATGGCGGCACTGGGGGTTTCAGCAAGAGGGGTTAATGGAGAACGAGGGTGGGTTGTGGGATCGCTGTTGGGAGTTCCCTCTCTGACCTTCAATGAAGATGGCGAGCTCAGTCGCTGTTCTGTGGTGAAGATGGCCTGATATTAGGGTCGGAATTTGGGGCCAGCGCTGATATTGGGGTTTGGGGGAGAGAACTAGGGTGGGGTGTGAGTAGGGGATGGAGGGTTTACAGCGGTTGATCTGCGGTGATGAACTGCGGCAGAGGGGCGATTTTGGGGGTCGAAGGTTGGTTACGTCAGCTGAAATTGGGTTTGGGGAGGGAGAGCTAGGGTGGGGTGCGAATGGGGGAGAGGGTGATTAGCACAGCTGGCCCCCACTTCAATTGTTAATGATGTCACATGGGGGAGGGGGATTGGGGGGGTAAAGAGATGAGAAATTGGATTTCTCATGAGATTCTCATGTGAGTAATTGGTAGATCAAGGCAGATCTGAGCCACACAATTAAATGGGATGGATGGCCAAGATGGGGGGGGGGGGTCAAAAAGGGGGTTATTTTAGGGGGTTAGAAGATCCCGCCTCGTGTGTGTGTGTGTGTGTGTGTGTGTGTGTGTGTGTGTGTGTGTGTGTGTGTGTGTGTGTGTGTGTCTATATCTAAAACAAGTCTTGATGCCTTTATATACGTTTACAACTAAAACAAATTCCTTTCCATAGCAGATGTGGGTAAACATGTTACTAAAAATGAAAGGATTCAAAATAAAAAAGGACTCAAACTTCTTCTAAGTAGGACTTAAATTAACATCAAAAAGATCAAAACCACCAATGGTAGATGGACTCAAATGCTACCAAATATAATCTAAATCCAAATTGGAGGTGCTACCATCAAATGCATCAGAAGTGCTAAAAAGATTTCGGCAAGGGGTTAGAAAAAGATCATCTAAATGTTAGCGGGGTTTCTTTGATTTTGGTTGGCGATTATCAGCTTGTAAGGCCACCATTTAAAACCATGTAGGCATTGGATAAGCTGGTAGATTAATTTTCTTGTTTCTTACATGAGAAGAAACAACTTAGAGGGTGTTCCGTTAGAAGAACTTGTCAGTTATTACAAAGCAATTGAAAGCATATCAGAGAAACAACTCAAAGTTTATAATCTTATCTAGCGAAGCTGGAGGAACGTTTGAAGTTATGAGCCATCCTGATAGTACTTATGTGTTATTTTATAATAAAAATGTGTAATGTTTGGATACTTTATTTTGTTGTATATTATAGTTATAATTGTATTGGAACGACTGAAGTTAAACACAATTGTTTCTCGTCTTCTGAACCATATTATTATGAGGAATGTTCTTCTGGAGAAAAATGTTGAAAGCTTGTGGTTTTAGATGGCAAACAGCAACACAATATTCGGGTTCCTTTCGTCATGGTTGTGCAGATATGCTAACTATTGTTGATTTTTGAGGCATGAATTAAGCATAAAGATACATAAATGCTTTTGGTTGACAAGTTGAAAGGTCTTATAGGAGATGTGATGGGGATGCGAAAGCTTTAGGGTTTAGAGATGGAAGTTGGGAGCTAATGGAAGGGATTCAATCCATTTGGGGAAGAATTATGGTTAGGGATTGACAACTAAGTGCTAATTAAAAGATAACCTTTGGGTTTGTCACTTAGGTGAATTGCTGTTCACTCTTGTACCTCGCAGGCAAAGGGATTTACCGTTAGGTTCTACACAAACAAGAAATAGTTTACAAACTCAATGTTTTATTCAATCTTTTATAATTTAGTACTGAAAGGAATAAAGGTTTTTTTATATGCAAACAAAACTTGATCCCTAAAAAACTATTCCTACTCTAACTAGAATTCTAAAAAGGACAAAACTTACATTTTATACAGAAAGCTACAAAAGACTTCAAAATAAAATAAAACTTTAAATAAAGGAAACTTATGACTTGATACTAATTCTAAAAAATTCAAAAGTAACACAAATCTTAAATACAAAATAAATAAGACTTCTCCTGGCGTGATTGAAATTTCTTGATGTGCTAAACTTGCTTCGATCTCATTAAATGGTTGCTCATGTGTGTGCTTATTCGACATCAAGATCATTGCATTGTCAAGATGTTAGGTATCTTTAAATAAGGATAAAATGTGGGAGTGCTTGTTCGAAATTGTCTGGTCATGTGGCAGTTTAGACCATCCGGTGCTGATATAGCTACCGGGTCATGGTTGATGGCAGAAAGAGGACTATGATAGACCTCAGTGGAGATGGATTGATGTTTGTTAAAAAGGGCTCCTGATTTAACTGGCATGATGCACATGCATAGAGGTGACTGGAGCAAAAAAGATTCGTATGAATGGCCCTAAAAGTTTGCAAAGAGCTTTCCTGATGTTGTTCCTTACATTTTAAACAGTCGGTTTAGTATATTCTTTGTGTAATTTTCTTGAAATTAATGTTATCTTCTAACATCATAATTACATTGTCTGTCTTATGTTATGTGTGTCCATTTCAGCTTACGGTGGATTGGTTTATACCTTCTGAGGCTTCTTTCAAACGCTCTCTTATTCGGAAGCTGATATGTGATCTTCTGCTTGATTCATCTCAAAACGTTACTCCAGCAGCTTGCAACAATGGCCATCTATCCTCAAGATACCATGACAATACTATGTATCAAAAGCCTACAGTTGAGTTGTTTAATCGGAATACTGGTCCATCCAATAGCGTCCTTGATAATTCCACATGTTTAATTACTGTGAAGGGAATTGAAATGAATCTTGAGACTACAACTTCTCCTGGTGTTGTCCAGTCAGACAAACAGGAAGGGTTGGTTACACATGACTTCCTTGGACCCGCAAGAAACTCAATGTCTATACTACAGGAGGATGCACCATTTCAGATGCCCACGTTTGCAACATGCCCATCAAAGGTACCTTTTTTCTGATCATGATATCTCAGCTATTACATTGATCATGTTTTAGGACCGATATTATTTGTAAGACTCAAAGTTGGATAGTCTGTCAGTATTACCCGTGTTTACATGTCAATTATTGTATTTAGAGAGTTAAAACATCATCTTGACATCTATTAAATCTGCAATAGATTCATGGGAAAGCTTTTCCAAACTAGGCTGCTGATTATGAACAAAACACACATCCAAATACTATATGAATGTCTAAGAAAAGGAGCTTATTAGGATACAAACATGAAACGTGAGAAATGAGTGACCCCTATGAAGTACAGAAGAAGACATACAATTTATTAGATATCATGCACAAAGAACCACATCAACTCAGATATATTTAGGAACATTCTTTTTTGTAATGTCTAAAAGATATCAATATTTTCTTTTAGCTACCTTATTTTGTTGGGATGTGTGAAGATTAGTTGTTTGATGCAAAAGATCACGTGATACATAAAAAATCACACTATTTTTTTTCATAGATTCAAGAGCATTATCGTTACCCAAAATTCAAATTGATACATTCATAATTTCATTATAATATTTGCTATAACAGGTGGAACTTGAGTTCCATCATTTAATAAATATGTCTAAATAGCTTTAGAAAAATTATCTGCAAAACCAAGGAAATGACAATATTTAGAAGATGGATATAACTCGATACCGACATAAAAATATCAGAATAAATTAACTCAAAGGAACTCCGGTTTTGACTAATAAGACAACAAGGTATGAAATATCAATGATGCTTTCTTATCTTATAAGACTCTCATTGTAATGAAAATGTAGAAGGTTTAACATATATTACTTGCTAGAGCTTCTATAGTGATGGATGATCCAACCAACGATGCCACTGTAAGACTATCTTAGATAAAAACGCAACAACCATATTAATAGAGTCATCAGTATCCAAATGGTACATGCCACTAGCTTCATGGTCTGAACCAATCTTCATCCTAGTCTACAGATACTTAAACATATAATATGATGAGAAAAATGTTGCTGCTTAGTTTTTACTTTTGATCAGTTGTTTAATGGATAACGCCTAATTGATAACAAAAAAATTAAAAATGAGAAATATAAAGGATATTATCTGATGACATGCTAGAGGTAACATGAACACCATAACAAGATATATATGAGATGATTCATCAGCAGTATGAACAAAAATTATGAAATGATTTGATGAAAATGACTGAAACTTTTTTTAATACATGTCCTGTAATTAGATAGTTCCCACTCTAATATCCAAGGCATATAAGAAGTTTCTAAAAATACTAGTACATGAAGCAAAAATAGTGGTGTGGGTAGCTGAATGCACTGGTGGAGTGGATTGTATAGCTTGAAACTAAAAAAATTTCTCATTTTCTGATTATGGAATCTGCACGGCAACACCAGACATGAGGAATTTGCACTTGTTGGAGCATCTAAGAGCAACACATTTATAGCATGCACTCATGTCGAATGACCAAATTTCTACCCGTCATTGTCTGAAACATGGTTTGTGCATCCACTATGCACATGCTGATGGGATCCTTTGTCAAAAGTAGAAGCCATCTGTCTGTTAGGAATGTATCTACGATTTCCCGGAGCATCATGTTCTCAGCTTTAGTCATGTCTGCGACCACCATCATAAGCAATCATCACTGAATTTTTAACTCCAGGAGAAAGAATAAAGCTGTTCCCAACGCTAGTAGAGACTTGACTTACTCTGGCTGGTGTAGTGAAGAGCGAAAGAACTGAATTGCCTTCAAGTATTTGTTCCCAAACCTGATTGGCCAGATATTGATTTAGTCCAGCCATGAAATTGGTTACAAGTTCGTATCGATAACTCTGGCTGGTTACAAGTTTGTATCGATAGCACATCAATGTCTTTATATCGAAGACTAGTGGCTGACAGAAGTCCATCTTGTCAAGAGTTCCTTTCAACTCCGAATAATAGGTAGATTACTATTTCTCTGCTATAAGGAGAATATGCGCTCATAATCTTTGTTTCATTAGAGTACATCTTATGAAACACATCCCACATCTTTTGTTGTCTGAAGGACGATTACATTTGCATTGACAGTCACTTCCACACTATCCAGCAGCCAAGCAAGTATACATTGGTCATTATTTCATTCTTCATATTCTTTGGATTTGAAGTTTGGATCATTAATGAGACGTTTCATTTTATTTTAGACACTAATGTAGCGCAAAAAGAACGAGCTCAAATAAGATAATTGTTATCATGAAGCTTCACTGTTGTAACAGAAAATCTTCGGAAAGAGGATCAATCTCAGTAGTAGAAGATAATGATGGAGTGGCCATGTCAAGGGATAGAGGGTGAACTAACTAGTAGTCAGGAAGCATCATCAAGCAGAAATTGTAGATAGTAGAAACCAAGGTTTGAGGTCTCGGTTTCGCTCTTCCGAAAATTTAGGTTTCGGTATCGGTATCGCCCGTTTCGACGATTTCGGAAGTGAGTTTCGGTTCGTCCGTATCGGTAGTTTCAAAAATTGTAAGGTATATGTAACTAACAATATTAGTTAAAATTTGTTACTAATAAGATAATGAAAAACTAATAAAGATAATTTGTAACCTATAACATAATTATGAACAATATTAGTAAAAAATATGATGTTTACGTTAACCATTTAGCTAAAAACTATCTCGTTAGTTACAATATGGCAAACTTGTAAATAATGCGTAATATGTTTAGACAAATGTAGGGTGTGAATTGCGTGTCAATATCTCATTTTTGGGGTTTTAGAGAATTTTTATTTAATTACACATTTTCTTCCTCCGTCTTCGACTGATACAGAACGGTATCGGTCGGTATCGGTCGAAACGGACCGATACCATTCAGTATCGGCCGATACCAAAACTGACTCCTAGTTATGGTCTCTTTACCCACCGATACCGAAACGATACGGCCGATACCCTTGCCCAAGGGTATCGGCCAAAACCTCAAACCTTGGTAGAAACATCCTAAATCAAGAACCTGCATAGACGATTTTTTTTTATTTTTTGTTCTGTTTTAGATCTGTGCAGAAACTTTTGAACCTGACTAAAAGGGGGCTGGTGGTTGGGAGTGAATATGAAGTTGTAAAGGGGATATCAACTGGTGGTGATTGGGAGCAAAGATGGAAGCATGGATGAGGTGCATGTGGAGGTTAGCAGCGAAGGACGAAGGGGCTGACACGTGTAGGTGATGATGAGTAGATGGGAAGGAAGTGGAGGTGGCGCTGGTGTCGCTGAGGGTAGCACGACATCATAACATGTATTTTTGATGATTTGGAACAATTAAGCTATGGTTATGGTTAAGGGTTTCTTTCAACTCTGCTCTGATAGCAAGTTAGAATTAACATGGATCAGAAAATAGGTAAAGAGATATGCCCCTCACACCTCTGTTATGTGCGTTTGTGCACATATGCTGACGGATTGGGTATACATATATCCAATACCCAATATCCAATTACATCTTAAATTCTCTCAACAGTTATCGTTAGGTGTTTTCTTTACTGGCGGTTTTTGACGACGGGTTCTTGATGGTGAACCTTCTTTCCCTCTTGGTTGCATCATTAATTGAATATAATAAATTTGTGTTATGGGCCAAGCTTGGAGCAATCCAAAGTGCAATGCTGTCAGCGCGGAAAATTTGGACAATGCAGTATTTTATCATAGTAATTAATCATCAATTATGACATGATTAATTTTAAATTATTATATATAATCCAACTATCAAACTGTGTACTATATATCACATTCTTTAAAGGAAATAAAATATATGCATTATAAAAGTATTGCCCCGAAATAAAGCTGAGTTGATCAAATGAGTCCGAAATTCATAGGATTTTCGAGGCCAAAAATACGTCCCAAGTCCTAAATGATAATATCAACATCAACATTGTTTCTGGTCATTGGTTTCCTGTTTCAGCTGCATGGGTTTGAGGAACATGTTGATCTGCTGCTATTATAACCTGCCTACTGCAATGACATCCCAAAATTGGCCATACAGTATGCACATGATTTACTTAAGATGTTTGCCAAACCTATTTTGCTGAACTTTGTGCTTATGAGAGAAGTGCCCTGTTTCTGTCATGAAGAATTGAATAAGTCCACTGAATGTGGATAAAGAATTGATGATTACATTATGTTTTTAGAGGTCATATAGGTATATGAACTGCGCCATGCAAAGAAACGACTAATTGTGAGTCTTTTAGGTACATTTGCTCCATGACTTTTTAGAATAACACAAGTTCATGATCATATTTGTTAGACAAGACTTTCAAGCTTAATGTTTTAGTGCATATTTGTTGAATATAGACATATACATGTATACTTTATGCAACATTGGAGTACTGGTGCAGTGGGAATGACTTTAAGATTAGTATTAGACCCTACGTTGTTGCTAGGGGGTGGCAATTTTCGGCCCGGCACGATAGCACGGCACGGGCACGATAAGACCGTGCATGGGCCGTCAATTTTGGCTCGAAATCCTAATCGGGGCCGGCAAGGCAAGGCACGGCACGGTTCATTTTCGTCCCGGGCCCGTGCCAAGCTATTTGGACCATTGGACGGCACGGCACAGAATCCTTTTGAGTTTGCTTGATTTAAACAAAGGAGCTTGATTTCCCATGAACCATACAATTATCTTTTAGTTTTGGACCATTTAAACAAAGGAGATTGATTTAAACACCAGGCCGTCAATCTTTGAACCATACAATTATCACAAAACAAAGTAGCTCGATTCAAACTTGCAAAAAATAAGCTAGATGGACATCTTGTGGATAGCTTGAGTTCATATTCTGAAAATTCATTACACGAGAATTTACTCCGAGAAAAAAACTCTTATGCTGAACTATCAATTTGCTCTAGAATTTGCATGTAGGTTGCATTCTAAATTAAATTCTAGTAGCATTTAAAGATACATCATTAACAGAGGGAGTGTGAAAATCTAATAAATAACAGAGCCCAATAATTCTTTCAACTCTATTGGACCGGGTCGGGAGACCCAAATTTTTATCGGACCATGCCCGGGCCGCACTGAAATGGCCCAAAGTCTTATTGGTTTGGGCCAGCCCGGTCCTGTAAGAAAATCGGACCGGGCCGGCCCGAATTTGCACCCCTAGTTGTTGCCTTGTGGAAGTTAGAATCTGATGTGAAGCCTTACAGTTGGATTGTGTACTCACATGTAACTGAAGCTTAAAAGAATGTTGAGTTGAGTTGTGCATGTTCAAGCTATAAGGCGATGCTCGCTTCATGTAATTTTTTGCTGGGCTGTGTTGGCCCACTTGTATCGCCCCTTGTAAAGGATTGTTGCCTTACATAACCCATATGGATGCTTCACGCATGAATGGGTAAAATTTTTAATATTGTGTGATTAGAATAGTCCTATATTAAAAAAATGTATTGTAAGATGAATGTCACTATTAGAAAATTGTAGTGAGGGTTACGGTTGGATTCTGTTAGTCTGGCATGTCCCCCACAGGTTGTAATCTAAAAAAATTCCCCAAATGGGTGCATAATAATAATGTTATTTTTGCATTAAAAAAATTTATTTGCCTCTAAGAACATCATCAACCAATGGGGTTGTGTTTGAATACATGAATATAACCTTGAACTCTCACAACTACTTTGAGCTCTGGTCCTAGAAATTGAATCTATTTTATTCAACAATTCATTGTGGAATAACGTTGGGACTAAAAACAAGTAGATAATGTGTTCATGGTCGCTATTATCATATACGATGGTATTTTCATTTTAGTAAATTCGTAAAGATAGATTTGTTTGGCCATGAAGTTGAGTCCCCCCTTTCATCCACTGGAGCAAGCATTGGGAATGGGTGTAGTATATATGGCTCAGAGCATTGTCTAATGCATGCCTGATATGTTCAAGTCGGCGTCATTACATGGTTTTCTTTGTTAGATCAAATTTCCATGGTTTTCTTTGTTAGAACAAATTTCCACTCTTCTTCAAACACATTCTTAAACAGCAACATGAAAGTTGGAAACAAGATATACGCTGCTTATTATAAATGTTATAACTTTGTGCGGCATTGTCTTTTAGAATTTCTCCTTGTTATCTATTCTATATTTAAATTTGTTCATTTTTTCGCGATACACTTAGAATTAAGCTAAATGGCTTAGTTATTTCACATGAGTAAATTTATTATATGATATTTGTTTTGATACGGTATATGATATGATATATGAGGAAATGATATTTGGTACTGATTACAATTTGAAAACAATGATCAAAATACAATAATTCTGACAACTAATGAAAATGGCTACGTAGCAATCTGATACGGAGTGGGGTTTTGATGGAATAAAAGGAGGAATTTTTATTAAATTGAGGAACTAAGAACAATAAAACAAGATAATGGATTTCTTTTTGGAGAGTAGATCCCTCTCCTAGCGTTCGTTAGGAAAAGCCTAAACCTCTTCTAGGGTTTGTGGAAACTCTCTAGGAAAAGAAAACAATCACTCAAAATGTCGATGACTAAAACTAGGGCCGGCTGGCCTCTTTTATTCCATCCTTGTAGTGCATAAAGTAATTCCTCCCTGATTTGTTGTGTGCATAGCAGTTTTACTCCTGGGCTTCCGTGGCTCGTGAACTTCGTACTTGTGCCTCCTCCTCATCTCATAAGTAATGATCGCATCATTACTCCCCCAATCTTCACATTGTCCTCAAGATGAAAGTCAGGGACTGGAAGGTGGCGGTGGCGGTGGCATTTGTCAAGCCAAATGGCATGACCATGAACTCATAATGGCCATCGTAAGTCCTGAAAGCTGTCTTCGGCACGTCCTCCGCCTTCATGCGTATCTGATGTTAACCAGACTTCAAATCAAGCTTGAAGAACACCTCAGCTCCTTGCAACTCGTCCAACAGCTCGTCTATCACCGGAATAGGAAACTTGTCTGGCGCAGTTTCCTTATTCAGAGCCTGGTAATCGACACAGAAGCGTCAGCTCCCGTATTTATTCTTCACTAGTAGCACCGGGCTCGAAAATGGGCTCATACTGGGCTGTATAATGCCTGCTTACAATATCTCCTCTTCTAGTCTCTTAATCTCGTCATTCTGCACCTAGGGGTACCGGTAATGATGCATACTACTATGAGACACTCCCTCTTTCAGAACGATGGAGTGCTCGTGATCCCACGGTGGTGGAAGACTGCTAGGAGACTGGAATACCATAGCAGCTCAGCACTTGCTCCACGTCTCTGGGCACCTCTGTCGCTCCAACTGCATCTGACATCGCTAATCCCTGAAGCTCCACTAAGAATCATTCTCCCTCCATCTGGATGGTCATGGCCATCTATTATACAATTCATGGAGTTTGTCCTACGTGGCAGTTTTGTCCCAGTCCATATTTTTGGTTGCTGACTGGGACTCCACGTAGGGGTTGGGTGGGGTTCTGGACTTGGGTTTGGGATGGGTTTTTTACGTTTTAGTTCCTGCTTTTCCTCTTTTTTTCCTCCGACCCTCGTCTCACACACACACCCACGCTTTTTGCACTTTGTCGACCGCTTCTCTCTGCATTTACGCCCGGGCGACGAATGCCTCCGTGCCTTCCGGGCACTGGTTATGACTAGTGGTCTTATAAGACACTGATGAGCAACATAAACTCGGATCCCCTACCAACACCACCTTCCCTCCTTACACTTGGAACTCCATCCTCAGTAGCTTCCAATTGAATTTAGTCTCTCCCAATGTCTGAAGCCACTGCATCTCCAAGATCAGATCTACATTGCCCAATGCTAATGACAAGAAGTCTCCAGTAATCAACACCCTCCTGAATGGACACCGTCAAATCCATGCGTATGCCTCTAACTCTGCTCGACCTTGTCATTCCCCAACATGACTCCGAAACCCTCCGTATTAGTGAGATGTATCCCATGTTTCTCTATCACCTTAGGGGAAACAAAGTTGTGTGTAGCCACACTATCAATCAGAATCACCACATCCAAGTCTCGAACTCTGTCCGGCATCTTCATAGTGTGGACCTGGGTGAACCATGCTATAGAACTGAGCGAGACCTCTGCTGCCTCCAAGAGTATTGGCTCAGTCTCTACCTCACTCCCCGACGCCAGCTCCACATTCGCCTCCTCTTCGTCTGCCCCTTCATATACTTCGCACACCTGAAGAGCATGGTTGTGACACTTGTGGCCCGGAGTAAACTTCTCGTCGCATTTGAAACACATGCCTTTTGCCCTCCTATCTCGCATCTCAGCATCCGTCATCCTCTTATAAGACCCCGCAGGCCTCGCCTCGCTAGGCTTTTCTGTACTAGCAGGGGTCCCTCCTGACGCTCCTTGCTGACCACCTGACACGGCCTGAGATCGGGTATAATTCCCTCCCCAATTCCCTCTGGTATCGCACTCATCGGTCAGTCTGTCCTCCACTAACTAGGCCCAGCCCATTTGCTCCAAAAGTCCATTAGGTCTCAGAGTGCGCAGCTTAGTTCTTATGAAAGGCTTCAGCCCCTCAATAAAGAATCCCTCCAAGGACTCTGCCAGTAACCCGCATACCCGGCTCAACAACACCTCAAACTATTGCACATACTCCCGCACAGTTCCCCCATGCTTAAGAACATGCAATTGCTCATAAGCGTCACCTCCCTGTGTCTCACGGAAGAGGTGCAACAGATTCTCCTTAAACTCCACCCACGTTCTCATAGGCCTATCGTGCTCTCTCCACCTGAACCAAGAAATCACCTCTCTTTCTCTCTCCAAGAAAATCGCAACCGCCCTTAACTTCTCAGCCTCCGTCAAGAGTGTCACTTTGAAGTATCTCTCCATATTGTATACCCATCCCGAAGCGTCACTTCCCTCGAAGATAGGCATCTTTAGCTTCCGGATCTTGTCCTCCATGTGGTGGTCTCCCCCTATATCACGGTCATACTGCCGAGGTTTATTGGGATCTCTCCCTCCGTCCCGATCTCCAAACCTAGCCATCTCATTGGCTAGTCGTCCAACATCCCCCCGTTTGCACCCGCCAGCAACATAAGCACCCTCATCGTCGTCGTCATGATATCGCGCGAACTGCTCGAATTCTAGCCCTTGTCCTCGGCCCCTTTCATATACAAAATCAGCCTCTCGGTCTCCACGGCGCCCCCGAACTCAAAATCAGCCCCCAGAAGTAATCTTCTTCATGTCGATGAGCCCGTATACCATACACGTGCTTCCCTTGATCTTCGTGGCCCATCGGGCCTCCATCAAGGCCCCGCCGGCCTTCATTAGAGCCCTCGCGAGTGGCTGGGGCCTCGCCCATCACCGGACGGCCTGCCTGGGGCCCGCGAGGGCCCTGGCAGTGTCGCCAGGGCCCCAGAATGCCCTAGCGCAGCCAGTAGGCTTCCAATCCTCTCGTCTCGCGCGGATTGCCTAGGGTTCTTTTGGGTCGTTAGGTCTTCACGCCAAGCAAGATGAGTTGATTTTCTTTATCGGAGCCCATCCCTCCTTCCAAGACATTCACGTCCTTTCAGATCTCATGCTTCCCTTTGTCCTTCGCTGTCGGTGGCGCTTTTGAAGTCAGTTCTGATTGGGGATTCAGATTTGAAATAGATGACAGATCTCGTTGCGAAAGAGCCATCAAGATATCCGTTGTTTTCTCCGCACTCGCATCCTTGAATTCCTTCCTCATCTCCAACTTGTTCGCCTCCATCGAAGCTCTAAAATCTTCAAATCAGCCCTCAAACACTCGATCTCTTTCTTTCTTTCCACGATCTCGGCTTCGATCTTCTCTTCCAACGCTTCAATCCTTTTCATTGTCGTTGTGGTCGTCATGGATCTGATGCTTTGATATCAAATTGATATGGATTAGGGTTTTGATTGAATAAAAGGAGGAATTTTTATTCAATTGAGGAACTAAGAACAATAAAATAAGATATTGGATCTCTTTTTCGAGAGTAGATCCCCCTCTCCTAGCTTTCGTTAGGAAAAGCCTAAGCCTCTTCTAGGGTTTATGGAAACTTTCTAGGAAAAGAAAACATTCACTCAAAACGTCGATGACTAAAACTAGGGCCGACTGGCCTCTTTTATTCCCTCCTTGTAGTGCATAAAGTAATTCCTCCCTGACTTGTTGTGCACATAGCAGTTTTACTCCTTGGCTTCCGTGGCTCGTGAATCTCGTGCATGCTTCTCCTCCTCTTGTAAGTAATGATCGCATCACAATCTCTCCTTCAGCCCACCTACGGCCTTGTAAAATACTTTGACTTGGATGTGATGTTCCATTTAATGCCTGCATAAGCGGGTCAATTATGTCTGAAGCGCACACTTAATCTTGCCTTACAGGTTACAAAGCTCTTTTCTGCATATGGTTGGCTTGTTAATCTGGTCATGACTAGTTAACAAAAAGCTGATCTCAAAGTCTGACACCGAAGATCAATACCGTAGAGTTCTCTCCCTTTACTCCCCTCTCTAATCAGACCCTTAAGGACCAATCTGTCATCATCGACTGTCACCAACGATGCCATAGCTGCTGTGATGATGTATTCTCTGGTCAAAAAACCCCAAGACCGACATGCATTTTTGTTCGAAATAATTATATTTCTGCCTTGTAGTCTGCCCTACACCCCCACATATGCACACACCCACACACACAACATCATTTAATCACCGTCATTTAATCAACGGTGAAAAAGTGTTTAAATCATATAATCACATGGATTGTTGACAGTCATTTTAAGGCTTACAGTCATGATGCCCTGAGCGATTCATCAAAAGGTTGCTTTATAATTTTTTGAGCTGCCGACTTATTAGAAGCTTGTATCCTATTGCTCAATTTGCTTGAGATCAAATAAAACCAGCTAGCACATACATTTTCTTGAGCTATTTTATAAAAAATGTACATGCCTTCTTTTGTAATTCTATGATATATCACAAGAATTAATTTTCAAGAATAATTGATTTGTATTTCTATTTTATTTGCTTGCTAAAACTGATTGGTATGTAGTTAAGTTTATTACAGGTTAAAAGTCAAGAGTGGATGACGTAGAGATATTTGTTTTTATTTTTGTGGATAAAATAGTACTAGTATAAATTTTTAACATTTGTTTTCACTTGAAACACAAATTCTACTACCGTGTACAAAAAAACTTAATACTGGGAAATCCTGGAGAGGACAGCTTCGTATCTTTGTGAACCTGTATATAGGTGCACACTAATTACTTTTGTAGTTGTGGAATCATGCAATACATGATGGTGCACATTTGGTGAGCTTTAGAATCTCATAACTGTAATTTGTGTCCAAAATATAATCTGTTCCAACACGCGAATATCCTTTGGAAGATATTAATACTGTCAGTCTCTTTATCAGCAAAGTGATTTTGATGGGTTAGCAAATACCGTATATATAGCTTATTGTATAGTTTTTCCTTCCCAATTTTCATGCTAACCACTATGTGTTTATAATTTCCGCAACTTTTAAATCTACATCCGTACATCTTTTATACTCATTTAAGGTATTCAATGACAGAATCACATGATAATATATCATATCAGATGAAGTGAAGCTATGTGATTCTAAAATGTGATATGATGTAAAATATACCGTCTAAACCCTACATGATGCAGAAACAATTGCAATAGAAGATGTTTTGGAGACTCCAAGTCTCCTTGGAAATAATGAAAGAAGTGGAGTTCAAATCGGGATTTCAGATTGGTTAGGATTAGGATTTTCAGATTAAGAGAGGCACTGAAAGAAGTGGACTCCAAGTCTTTCTTTTATTTCATTTCCCTCTCTCTTCCCCCTCATTTCTCCCGAGCCCGAGCCTAGGGCATGCGAGCAGGCGGCCTCTCCCTCGCGTCCGCTTCATCCGCCCCGAGCGATCCTCGCCATGACGCTCTCTCTCTCTCTCTCTCTCTCTCTCTCTCTCTCTCTCCCCCCCCCTGCAGGATCGCATCGATTCCCCTCGTCGCCTTCGGTTTCGCACGATGAGTCCCCACGATCTCGCGCCTCGATCGTTCCGCACGATCTCCTCTCCAACGGCTCCTTCGAGCCCTATAACTTCTGATCTCCTCTTCTCTCTTCCATGACGACAAAATTGTAAGTATCTATTTGTGGTTTTTTCGGCTTGGTCTTTGGAAGCTTTTTCCTTGCGGGATTATCTGGATTTTCTGTGGGCTTTTTGTTCTTTGGTTCTTGATCATCGGCTTCACAGGTAGACTCTTATCTTTCTACGCTTCAGATGATTTCGGTTGCCTCTATGCTTAATTTCTGAAATGAAATTCATATTTAAAATTCATATGGAAGTCGGATTTATGGGATAGGATGATGACGTGAATAATTTTTAGGGTTTTCAATCCCTATTGTCTGATCATTGTGGGGTTTGGCTTCCTTCTTGCTTGGCCTGGGGTCTCGGGATTATGAATCGCTAGTGTAGATATTTTCAGTGCCTCTCTTAATCTGTCTGGCCGTGGGTTTTCTCTTGAGGATGGTACTGCCTGGTAGTTACAACATTTCCTTTTACCTTGTGGGAGGTTTCTGCTTCTGTTTGATACTGAAATATCCCTGTCAGTGTGATTTGATCCTCTGAGATCTTGGGTGCTCGCTGTTTTTGGCTGTTATCTTCCGAACCGACATCTGAACCTCGAAACCCCTCTTTCCCCTCGCAGTTGATAATCCTTGGCATGTGTCCTTGCTGATATAGTCACAGCCCCTGTTGACATTGCCGCATGTTAGGGAACCCCCCACAAACATGAAGAAATTCCCATAATCTGATCCCCTAGGTATTAAACTTTCAGTCTATATTTTCAGTAAATGATTCCAGTTAACACTGAAAGTAAACAGAAATCTAATGTTCAGTTTATGTTCATTATTTATTTTCAGTTCAGTTAGCATGAAGAAGGGTTTGGACATCGACATTCGTGACAAGCTAGTTGGGTTCAAATTGAAGACCCATGCTGATGTACTCTCCACAGCCCGAGAGTACGAGTATGTCCAGCGAGAGCGGGCACGAGAGCGACAGACGGTGGCCCCTCCGAGACGACCACCACCTTCCACAGCAGCTTCTGCGGGGTCCAGTCGAGCACCAGCTGCCTCTACCAGACAGTTACACCGACCTGTTCAGCATACCCAGTTTAAGAGGCCGGCACCACAACAGCACCAGCGGCGCCCTACACTGATCTGCCATTATTGCAACAAGCCCGGTCACATCAAGCCAGAATGCAGACTGCTTCTGAATCAGTGTCTCTTCTGTGGGGCTAATGACCATACTGCCAGAGACTGTCCGCAGAGGGGACAGAGGACTACCGCCCCAGGCCCGACGCCAGCACCAGCTACTGCACCAGCCGGGAGCACTCAGCGAGGACCCGCACTTCCGCCTCAGCGGAAGGTCTTTCAGCAGGCGAGATCACAGGCTCCACCTCCCAGGCGCCAGACATTCACTATGACTGCTGAGGAGGCCAACGCCACCGGACAGGTCATCACAGGTACGACTTTATTACTGCAACATTTAGATTTTGTTCCGCACACTAGCCACTGCATGCTTAGACATAGTGTTTATTACCTTAGGTACTGTACTAGTAGCTAGCAGACCCGCCCTTGCATTGTTCGACTCGGGAGCTTCACACTGTTTCATGTCGAGACGATTTGTTAACCAACATAAAGTTCCTGAGTCACCCCTTACCTCTTGTTGGGATGTCAACACGGGCGGTGGAGTGTTGAAGACGTCTAGCGGGAGTTCCTCTTGCCCTGTAGTGATATGCGGGCGAGAGCTTTATGCGGACTTTCTGATCATTGAGATGCCGAGTTTTGAGGCTGTATTCGGGATGGACTGGTTGGGGACATTTTATGCCACCATTGACTGCCGACGTGGAGTGGTGATGTTTGAGATGCCCGATCATCCGAAGTTCGAATTTGCCAGAGGAAGCAGGTCAGAAGGGCCGATCACGTTCAGAGCTAGACCGACGAAGGCGGTGGTGTCTGCTATGGATGCTGAGATGAAGGAGCGATATCCATACTTGTTTGATGTATCCTAGTTTCCTTTTAAATTCCGAGGACGGAATTTTCTGTAAGGTGGGTAGAATGTAACTGGCCTTTATTTTTGGGCGGCCCGCCACTTAAGCCCAGGGGGCTTTCTTTTATTTCATTTCCCTCTCTCTTCCCCCTCATTTCTCCCGAGCCCGAGCCTAGGGCATGCGAGCAGGCGGCCTCTCCCTCGCGACCGCTTCGTCCGCCCCGAGCGATCCTCGCCACGACGCTCTCTCTCTCTCTCTCTCTCTCTCTCTCTCTCTCTCTCCCCCCTGTAGGATCGCATCGATTCCCCTCGTCGCCTTCGGTTTCGCACGATGAGTCCCCACGATCTCGCGCCTCGATCGTTCCGCACGATCTCCTCTCCAACGGCTCCTTCGAGCCCTATAACTTCTGATCTCCTCTTCTCTCTTCCATGACGACAAAATTGTAAGTATCTACTTGTGGTTTTTTCGGCTTGGTCTTTGGAAGCTTTTTCCTTGCGGGATTATCTGGATTTTCTGTGGGCTTTTTGTTCTTTGGTTCTTGATCATCGGCTTCACAGGTAGACTCTTATCTTTATACGCTTCAGATGATTTCAATTGCCTCTATGCTTAATTTCTGAAATGAAATTCATATTTAAAATTCATATGGAAGTCGGATTTGTGGGATAGGATGATGACGGGAATAATTTTTAGGGTTTTCAATCCCTATTGTCTGATCATTGTGGGGTTTGGCTTCCTTCTTGCTTGGCCTGGGGTCTCGGGATTATGAATCGCTAGTGTAGATATTTTCAGTGCCTCTCTTAATCTGTCTGGCCGTGGGTTTTCTCTTGAGGATGGTACTGCCTGGTAGTTACAGCATTTCCTTTTACCTTGTGGGAGGTTTCTGCTTCTGTTTGATACTGAAATATCCCTGTCATTGTGATTTGATCCTCTGAGATCTTGGGTGCTCGCTGTTTTTGGCTGTTATCTTCCGAACCGACATCTGAACCTCGGAAACCCTCTTACCCCTCGCAGTTGATAATCCTTGGCATGTGTCCTTGCTGATATAGTCACAACCCCTGTTGACATTGCCGCATGTTAGGGAACCCCCCCACAAACATGAAGAAATTCCCATTATCTGATCCCCTAGGTATTAAACTTTCAGTCTATATTTTCAGTAAATGATTCCAGTTAAAATTGAAAGTAAATGGAAATCTAATGTTCAGTTTATGTTCATTATTTATTTTCAGTTCAGTTAGCATGAAGTTGAATCATGTGTTTAAAATTCAGTTTTTCTTATATATGTAAATTTGAAGGTGAGTTATTAGTTATACTAGACTAAAATGTCAATAAATTTAAGCTCAGATTCCTTTAGCGTACTCTAGTGAGGAGTGGAACAATTTATTAGTAACTTTTGACTCAAATATAAATCTCCACATGTGTACAAGAATCCATTGAATTACATGGAAATTCTAATTGTAAGACTGAACTCATATGTCAACTGCGCAATCTAAAGGTGTTATGTGAATTTAAAGTGAATTGGACTTGATCCAATACATAGTACATATATTTGGTTGAAATCAGAGAATGTACCTTGACATGAAACAAACAAACTCTTTAGATTGCGTAGGTCGAGGTAATGAGTAAGATAATTGACATTACGTGAAATGGAATTCGGATGTAACGTCAAACTATTAAAAGAACAATTTAACATAACTAGTTGGGGTTGGAAAAAACTTGTAAATGAGAGAGTGCGGGAGTGATTGGAGCCCTGCTTTCGGCCCGTATCTGGGAGGATTTCCGTTCATGGATCCTGAGTCCCCGTCACAGTTGACTTCTAGACTCGGCCCAGGGTAGCACACTGCGGTCCAAGATGGTCTCCGGGTTGCACATCGTGCTCTCCGTTATAAGTTTAAGATTGAAATTGAGCAACTTAATAGTATGGTATTACAATAAACGAACGACAATGAAATCACCATAACATGTTTGGTCTTGGGCTCTCTCTTTTCATAGAATCGTTATCATTTTGTTGCTTGGTTTGATAAGTCTACTCTATTGAACGGTGGTACCAATTCTGTTGTTGCCACCAGGTGACCCACGAGACTACGTGGAGACACCGTTGTACGAGGAGACGGAGGTTCCGGTTCAGGACGACGAGCGTTGAGGACTAGTTGGGTGTGAGTGACATTGTATCTTTATTCCATGCATTTATGTTTCAGCTTTAGAGTGATGATGTACTTTTCGTTTCATTATATATATCGTTGTAATTCTGACATTATGTTAATGAAAGGAGTATTTTAAATTCAGTCAATTTCCACTTGCTCCACGTTGCATCCACTGGTAACTGCAGGACCTGCACAAATGGTACAAAATAACTGCTCCCGGGTACGGGGCGTTACACCTAGGCCGAAGAACTATCTCTTCGATTTCACAAAATAGTCAAAATCCACACCTAAGGCCGTCCGGCCTCCCTCCGATTATATAATCATCTAACTAAAAGTCTAATTACCCAAACGCTCCTATTCTAATAAAATAACACAAAAGGCCCCAGAAGTTGACCGGATCTATCAATACCCTGCCGGGTAAATTGCAGAAAAATACCCTCACGTTTGGGCCATTTTTACGTAAATACTCTGACGTTTATTTTCATCAAAATATATACCTTAACCTTTTACAACGCTTTTAAGTTGATACCTTTTTTAATTTTCCGTCCAAAAGACAGAAATTTGGACAAATTTACCCCTGAATGTTCCTTTTGTAAGTTAATACTCTCACGTTTGGGCCTTTTATAAGTTAATACCCTGAATTGGGTGTGTGTGTCCATTGGGGTGGGTGGGTGGGTGGGTGCATGTGTGTGTGTGGGTGTGTGCGCATTGGCGGGTGTTGGAAACTCACAACTTCTCATATGGTTTTGATGATACAAACATATCATTTTATATGTACTAACTCTATCTATACAGATGTTATATCACTACCATCTAAGATCATCATCAAGAACACAAGTTGCAAGAAGCACTCACTACAAGACAACGCATATCGAAGAAATTTTGTATCGTGTAATAAGTGATGTAATCATTATTTTTTATCTTGCATATACTTAGAATGTAAAAGCCTTGATGATTCCCTATCTTAGTCATTTAGGGTTCATCTTCAAAAAATCAAGTCAAAATTCCAATTAGTCGAACAATCCCTAGTACTAATCGACTAATTTAAATAATAAAAATTCAGAAAAATCTGAAACTCTGTCAGACCCATCCTAGAGTCGCCAGGATCATTTCCCCACTATTTCCTAAAGTTTCAAATTTTTAGTCGACTAAACCTTCCTATTAGTCTACTAATCTTTTATTTTAATGATTTATCATTAAAATATTATATTTTATTAAGTGGAAGTTAGAACTGCCAGTAACGGCTAGTTCTAGCAGTTAATAGCCGTTTATAGCAGTTTATAGCCATTTTAAAACAGTTTCCTACCGTTTTAGGAAGTTACTTCTCTTGAAAAGGCACTTTAACTTCCATTCTATCCAGTCAGCTTTAATTAGTCGATCAATCCATAAAATTAGTCGTCTAATTCTGACAAAAACGCCTCAGATTTTTTTTTGAAAATTTAGGCAGTTGTACAACGGTCATAAACTACTTCTTTAGACTATAAATAGACCCCCAGACCCCTGCCTAAAATTACGAAAATTCTCTCACTTTCTCTTTTCTTAAGTTTTCTTTCTATCTAGAAAGAGTGAGATTTTCAGATTTCCATAGGAAAACTCTGCAGAAATTCAGTCCCTATTGGAAGTCCAATTTCCAAGAGCATTCTACCACAATCCACATTTTGAACCTTGGAGATTTCATCACCAACCTTGCGCAATAATTTCATCAATTATCAAGCCTATATGTGATATTGTTTCATACTTTCTTTTACTTTATTTTGGTGAATCTCTTGTTGAAGAGATTGTACAAGTTTGCAATACGGGAGTGTTGGCATCTTTGTATGTTGATTACTTGCCGGGAGCAAGTGTTTTAATAGATTCAAATCTCTATGGGGTAGAGGACTGGACGTAGGAACACAAGGATCCGAACCAGGATAAAAATCTCTGTGTTTGCATTTGGCTTATTCTGGATTGTGATCTTTTATTTCCGCACTTTCATTGCAATTTTTTATTAACTTTTAATTTTGCAATATCGTCGTGATTTACACTATTCACCCCCCTCTAGTGTATTTGGTGTGCCAGGAGATCCAACATTTGGTATCAGAGCGAGGTTAACATGGCCTACACCTATCCGACGAACACATCAACATCCTATTCACAATTTCCAGAATGGCATTCCACTACAAGGCCTCCACTATTCAATGGTTCCAACTATTCCTATTGGAAGACAAGGATGACAATCTACCTACAAAGCATCGACTACGAATTTTGGAACATGTTGGAAACTCAGTACGAGAAGCCTACCACTCCATGTACCCAATGGACCACTAATGACAAAACCGCTACAACTCGCAACTCCAAAGCAATGAATGCACTATTCTGCGCTATGGACAAGAATGAGTTCAACTGTGTCTCCCAAACCAAAACTGCATATGATATCTGGCATACACTCCAGGTAACACATGAAGGAACCAAATAAAGTTAAGGAAACTAAAATCTCTGTTCTTGTTCACAGGTTTGAGTTATTCAGAATGAAGGAGAATGAACCAATTGGAGAAATGATCACTCGTTTCACCGACATTGTCAACTCCTTAATTGCCCTTGCAAAACCTACTCTCAAACGGAACAAGTACGGAAGATCCTTCGTGCCTTAACACCAGAATGGAAAAGAAAGACCACAGCTATAGGAGAAGCCAATGACTTATCAACACTCACCGTTGAAAGCCTCGTTGGAAATTTGATGGCTTATGAAGTACAACTTTAAGATCGCAAAGAACAAGCAGATACAAAGAAGAAAACTCTTGCCTTTGCCGCTTCATCAGACACCGATGATTCAGACATGGACGATGAAGACATGACACTAATAACTAGATACTTCAAGAAGTTTCTACGAAGTGGTAAGTTTAAAAGTTTTAAGCCTAAAACTACTGAGGCTTCTTTATGTTTTCAATGCAACAGACCAGGACATATGAAAAAGGATTGTCCACTTCTTAAGCCTAAAGAAAGGACATTCAACAACTTTAGAAAGGATAAGAAGTTAGAAAAGAAAAAGAAGGCATTAGCAGCAACATGAGACTCTTCATCTTCAGATGAAGAAGAAGAAGTCAACGACCAATCAAATGAAGAAAATGCCCATATGTGCTTTATGGCACGAGATGATAATGAGGTAAGTATTTTGAATAATGAAGAATTACTAGAAGCCTTTAATGATTTATTTATGAGATTCAAGAAATTGAATTCTCGACATAAGGCATTAGTTCTTTCTCATCAAGAATTCACCTCTTCATCTTCTTCATTAAATAGTATTAAAATTGAAAAAGATTCATTATCTTCTCAAAATACTAAGTTAATACATGAAAATGAGATTATCAAATCTGAGAATCATAATATGATTACACGTATTTCTACTTTAGATAAAGATATTTCTTTTTTAAAATTGAAATATGATAACATGTCTTCTAATATTAGCAAATTCAATAAAGGAAAGAATAATCTTGATGATTTACTTAAAATACCACATCATGTTAATCATAGACAAAGTTTGGGGTATAAGAATATTCCCAAATCCAATAGTTTTGGTAATGACATTCTAGAAAAGAAAAAGCATGTACTTAATAATGCTAAGAAAATTGATTTATTGAAAAAGGATATTATTCATGTTCAAAAGAAGACTAAATTTACTTCATCTTCTAAGAAAACAATTATGCATAATATCTGGGTTCCTAAAGATATTTGTTTATATGATAAAGATACATATCTTTTTAACTTTATGAAAAATATTATTCTTTCAGCAAACTATTTAAAGAAACCAAATTCCACTTGGGTTTGGTTTCCTAAGGACTATCCTAAGGACCCATATAAAAAGGGTACCAATATTTATTGTTTATCTCTCAGGTACCCATAAAAGAAAGATAGATACTTTATTTACCAAACATATAGATTCTGATGTTACCATTATACAGATATTATGTTTTCTGTTTGTATATGCGCTAGATAAAACATACATCTGATTTTGGTTTATATTATCCAAAATCAAGTTCTTTTGATTTAGTTTCATTTAGCGACGCAGATTTTGCAGGTTGCAAATCTGATCGTAAAAGTACAAGTGGTACTTGTCACTTTTTAGGATATGCATTAGTATCATGGTTTAGTAAGAAACAAAACTATGTTTCTTTATCTAAAAAAGAAGCGGAATATATTGCCGCTGGTTTAGCATGTGTACAGATTTTATGGATGAAACAAACAATTTTAGAATATGGCATTAAATGTGACACGCGTCCTATCATGTGTGACAACACTAGTGCTATTAATCTATCCAAAAATCCTGTCCATCATGCATGCATTAAGCATATAGATATAAGACATCACTTCTTGGATGATCATGTCCAAAAGTTGATATTATTCTTAAGTAGATAGATACTAAGAATCAAATAGCCGATATCCTTAGTAAGCCCCTTAAGAAAGAGACCTTTCTTAAATTAAGAAGAGAATTCGGTATTATTAGTGAATCGGCATTTTAACCATATAGTATAGTTATATATGAAGTTATTTTCATTTTATGATTTTTCTGGATTTTTCAGAATTTATTCATATTTTAATTAGCCGACTAATCAAGTGTATTAGTCGACTAATACTCCAGAATTAATTATATATAAACAACCTGTTTTGAATATTAAATATATTTTTTAAAATTTTTATTTATTTCGGTCAAACCCGAATGTCTTCTTGGGAAGACTTCCAAATTCAATTTTTTTTTGAATTTATCCATCTCACAAGTACTTTGCAAGTACTAAGTACGAAAGGTCATTGCCTTTTCTTACACCTATCCCTTACACAAAGTACCAGCCTACTTTTTAGTCAACCCTCTTTAAATTTTTTGGTCATTCCCTAGGCACAAAGGCATCGCCCTTTTTGACCGAAAACATTTTTTTATTCTTTAAAATTTTGAATTTTTTCCGCCTCTTTTCAAGCAGCCCGGTTCCCTTTATTAATTAGTTGACTAATAAGTCGCCCTAGTCGACTAATCGCTGAAGAACATGAAATTCCAGAGCCGTTTTCTGCGCAGTTTTTGAACCAATTTTTTTTCCAGTTTTGATCCGTTTCTCTTCCCAGTAGTTAGGAAATGGTTACATAACTTCTTAGGAGTTATTACATTATCTTTTGAAGATTCAAATTCAAATTTCACTCTTCAATTTCTTCTATAAATACACACTCCTTCCTCCTCATATGAGAAAGCCATTATCTTAATACTCTCTCAAAGCCTTCGGTTTTAGAAGTAAAGTTCATAAGTATTCTGTAGGAAAGCTTCATTCTTCTCTCATGGCTTCATCCTCCAATCCTCTCCATCAACGACGCCCAAATCCGGCCGCCACCGTCGAAAAGGCGACTTTCTTCCCCGAAAGAGCCATCAAATTCTCCGAATCGGTAATCCAAAATCTCAACATCCATCATCTTCTCGACGCCGTTTATCTCTTTCACTTATGGTGTAATGTCATTTTATATTACCCCATTCTTGTCAAACAGTTCTTTACCAATATGAAGGCGGTAGAGAATGTGGCAATTATTTATCTTGATACCAAAGTGAAAGGCATCAACATCCATCTTGATTGACTCCCTTTTCGAAAGCCTTCATTTGCCTCGTGTCCGCACAAATTTCCTTGGCCAAACCTTCATGGATAATCCCAAACTTATCAATCGTTTAAGCCCCAATTTTCGGATTGGCATGTCCGCCAAAGCTTTGAACCCCATTCCTCGCATTCTTCTCAAAATCATCACTTACAATCTTATCCCTAATAGTGGCTCCCTCAATTACGTAAATAAAACCCATAGTAGGGCTCTCTATGCCATAATGAGAGGGATTAAAGTGGATTGGGCAAACACCATTATGTTTGTCTTGGTTAAACCAATCAAGCAACATATTTTTCTTTCGTGTGTCATCACCCAAATTCTCCAACACTTTCGTGTCCCCTTGGAGAATGAACTTTCAGTTTTCAATCCTCAACAATTTGATCACTCCGTCGTCAACCGTATGGTTCTCCTACCTATTCCTCCTCCCGAAGATGAAGAAGAAGAAGAAGAAGCCGGGCACGAACGTATTACACCTCCTTCACGTCGCCGCAAGCAAACCGTCAACCCTTCTGCTAGGCCTCCATCACGGCCTACCCTCCAAGACCAAATTGACCAACTTCGTGAGGATGTCAATTCCGGTTTCGGAGGAGTCCAAGAACATCTTAGCGGTTTTGAGACAAATCTCGGCAATATTAGGAAGGATATGGAGAAAGGATTCGAGGCTATACACATCACTCAAGCCGAAATCCTAAGCACTCTCCAAAACTGGACTCCATACACACCTTTCTCGTCTCGTTTTCCGCCTCCATCATCCTCGGACTATTGGGCACAACTTTGGACTGACAGCGTTTAGTCGACTAATACCGTAGCATAGTCGACTAATTAGTATTAAGACTTGTTTGTTGTATGGTTATTAGTTTGTTTTATGTATGGTTGGTGTATTTGGGTCTCTGCTCTTTTTATTTGCTGTCAACAAATGTATCTGTATCTTCCTTTGAATGAATGAAGTTCAGTTTCTATTTTAAAAAAAATTTGTTCTTTAATTTTTTGGTCGACTAATGCCATTAATTAGCCGACTAATTAGTCATGTCACCCCATTTTTTGATAATTTGACAGGGGGAGAGAAAATATTATTTCAGACTTCTCTGCATAAGTTCAGTATTTTAATTTCACCCTTCTCTGCATAAGTTTTTGAAATTTCAGTATTTTAATTTGACACGGGGAGAAATATTTTTTCTTTCATATTATTATTATTATATTATGATTATTATAATACTATATCTTTAGGGGGAGTATTTCAATAAATACATGATAAATTTTCCATTGATTTAAATTCGTTAGTCACATATTATTATAATATTCAATGTTGGTAAAATCATCAAAAAGGGGGAGAATGTTGGAAATTCATAACTCATCGTATGGTTTTGATGATACAAACATATCATTTTATATGTACTAACTTATGCAGATGTTATAGCACTACCATCTAAGATCATCATCAAGAACACAAGTTGCAAGAAGCATTCACTACAAGACAACGCATATCGAAGAAATCTTGTATCTTGTAATAAGTGATGTAATCATTATTTTTTATCTTGCATATACTTAGAATGTATAAGCCTTGATGATTCCTTATCTTAGTCATTTAAGGTTCATCTTCAAAAAATCAAAGTCAAAATTCCAATTAGTCGACCAATCCCTAGTACTAGTCGACTAATTTAAATAATAAAAATTCTGAAAATTCTG
The DNA here is from genome assembly GCA_030789695.1 of Scilla litardierei. Lineage (NCBI taxonomy): Eukaryota > Viridiplantae > Streptophyta > Magnoliopsida > Asparagales > Asparagaceae > Scilla > Scilla litardierei. The sequence continues at coordinate 133,462,046 of CM061131.1, forward strand.
AAACTCTGTCAGACCCATCCTAGAGTCGCCAGGATCATTTTCCCATCATTTCCTAGAGTTTCAAATTTTTAGTCGACTAAACCTTCCTATTATTCTACTAATCTTTTATTTTAATGATTTATCATTAAAATATTATATTTTATTAAGTGGAAGTTAGAACTGCCACTAACGGCTAGTTCTAGCAGTTAATAGCCGTTTATAGCAGTTATAGCCGTTTTAAAACAGTTTCCTACCGTTTTAGGAAGTTACTTCTCTTGAAAAGACACTTTAACTTCCATTCTATTCAGTCAGCTTTAACTAGTCGACCAATCCATAAAATTAGTCGACTAATTCTGACAAAAACGGCTCAGATTTGTTTGAAAATTTAGACAGTTGTACAACGGTCATAAACTACTTATTTGGACTATAAATAGACCCCCAGACCCTTGCCTAAAAATTACGAAAATTCTCACTTTCTCTTTTCTTAAGTTTTCTCTCTCTAGAAAGAGTGAGATTTTCAGATTTCCATAGGGAAAACTCTGCAGATATTCAGTCCATATAGAAAGTCCAATTTCCAAGAGTGTTCTACCACAATCCACATCTTAAACCTTGGAGATTCCATCACCAACCTTGCACAATAATTTCATCAATTATCAAGGCTATAGGTGATATTGTTTCATACTCTTTATTTTACTTTATTTTGGTGAATCTCTTGTTGAAGAGATTGTACAAGTTTGCATCACCGGGAGTGTTGGCATCTTTGTATGTTAATTACTTTCAGAGAGCAAGTGTTTTAGGGGATTCAAATCTCTACGTGGTAGAGGACTGGACGTAGGATCACAAGTATCCGAATCAGGATAAAAATCTCTGTGTTTGCATTTGGCTTATTCTGGATTGTGATCTTTTATTTCCGCACTTTCATTGCAATTTTTTATTAACTTTTAATTTTGCAATATCGTCGTGCTATTCACCCCCCCTCTAGTATATTTGGTGTGCCACGAGATCCAACAGGGGAGGTGTGCATGGGTGTGTGTGTGCATGGGGAGGGGGGTGTGTGTGCATGGGAGGGGGTGTGTGCGTGCATAGGGAGGGGGTGTGTGCATGTGGTGTGTGTGCATGTGGTGGGTGAGTGTGTGCATGTGTGGATGTGTGCATGAGTGGGTGGGTGGGTGTGAGCATGGGGGTGTGTGCATGGGGTGGGTGGGTGTGCATTGGGGTGGGTTGGTGCATGGGTTTGTGTGTGGGTGTATGTGTGCATGGGGTGTGGGTGTGGGCATGGGTGTGTGTGCATGGGGTGGGTGTGTACATTGGGTGTGTGTGCACGCGCATCAGGGTGGGTTAGTGCATGGGTTTGTGTGTGGGTGTGTATGCGTGCATGGGGTGTGGGTGTGGGTGTGGGCTTGGGTGTGTGCGTGCATGGGGTGTGGGTGTGTGAATGGGGGGGTGTGTGTGCACGCGCATCATGGTGGGTTGGTGCATGGGTTTGTGTATGGGTGTGCATGCATGGGGGTGGGTGAGGGCATGTGTGTGTGCATTGCATGGGTGTGTGGGTGCGTGCATTTGGGTGGGTTGGTGCATAGGGGTGTGCATGAGGTGGGTGGGTGGGTGGGTGTGCATGGGTGTGTGGGTGTGTGCATTGGGGTGGGTGTGGGCATGGTGTGGGCGTGTGCATTGGGGTGGGTTAGTACATGTGTGATCGTCTACCTTATAGTGCCCAGATTGAGCCAATACTTCAACAGATCAGACACGCCCATTCACCCACCCACCCCAAGCACACACACCTCATGCACACAACCCATCCATGCACGCACACCCACTCCATGCACACAACCCACACACCCACGCACACACGCCCACCCCACACAACCCCACCCCACACCCAGGCACACACTCACCCTAAGCACACACCTCCTATGCGCACAAACCCTATGCACACAATGTTGAGTATTGGACTCCCCGGATTTGGTTTTGGATGATGAACAAACATAAATATATCGTGAACTAACTCTTTGTGAGCGCAGTTATGGAGATCGTCGCCAAATTCATGAGAACATCTAAAGCGACGTATCAAGACTTCTCAAAGCGCGTGAACGTATGCCTAAAGCTTCGTTAAAGCTCAAGGACGTTGAGTGAATTCATGAAGATTCGATTGAAGCTTTTGAAGACGGTATCGTCAAGTTTTATTTATAGTCTTTTAGCTTCTTTCGTAGAATGTTAAGCCTTGAGTAGGTCTTACGTTTTAAATCTTCATAACGCTCCTATCTTACATCTAGGATCTTAGTAGAAGTCCATACGAACTTTCCCGAAGCTTCGCGCTTCGATTCGCGACTTCTTGTGCATGTTAGTTGGTTCAAGGAGAAGAACCAACCGACTAGATGGTGATCTAGTCGGTCGGCAAAGCTTCTTGGACCGACTAGTTTGCGTCAGTCAATTCCAAGCTCTTTACTGTTTACAGTTAGTCGGTCTACGTTGACTCATTGACCGACTAGTTTGTGAACTAGTCGGTCAGTGATGCTTCTTAGACCGACTAGTTGAGCTTCTACTGTACATGCCAACTTACTGTTTATCGTTAGTCGGTCAAAGAACGTTTGTCGACCGACTAGTTGATGAACTAGTCGGTCAACTTTTGTTCTTGGACCGACTAAATCAATTTGTACTCAGACTATTTGTTTATCTCTTAGTCGGTCTAAGTTCACTCACCGACCGACTAGTTGTGAAACTAGTCGGTTGGCAAGTCTTCTTGGACCGACTAGTTCTGTTAGTCTGAAACTTCATCTATTCCATGTTCACCAGCTAGTCGGTGCATGCTGTCTGACCGACCGACTAGTTGATGAACTAGTCGGTCGGTGGTTGTTCTTTGACCGACTAGTTTGGTTCAGAATAGAGCCGTTGGAGCTTTAATTGAAACGTTTTTCTCTCTCTTTCCTCTAACCTATAAATACTTGGAGTGCTGCATTCATTGCACTCAAGGCTGATATTAAGTGAACTTTAAAGATCAAAGAGAAAGCATTAAATCTCATTCAAAGCTCATTCATTTCCAATCTTGAATCTCTCCTCACTCTTATTTCAAAAGAGAGATTCATTGATTGTGAGCCTTCCAAGCCAAGTGCTTGATCCTAGGTCACCAACTACCTCATAGCTCTCCATCGCTGATCTACATCATGGAGCTAGGGTTTAGTGCATCTTCATCTTCCCCAAAATCATCTTTGCCCTAATTCGTAAGTTTACTCAAGGCATACGTATTTTGTGGTAAGCATTTCTATTTCAATTTACTTTGATATTGTAAGTGATTCACTCTCGGTTGTGAGAGTTTGTTTGTGATCCCGGTTTGTGGGAGTCACAACTTTCATCTGTGTATGATTTGACTTGTGAAGGTTTTTCACAAGTATTTCATAATGGAAATCTAGGGTTAGAGGTTTCTAACTCTAGTATCCGGAGGGGATCCGGGTGTGGGGGACGTAGGATCACCGGGAACAAGTCGGAGAGACTTGGGTGGATCCGAACCCAGTCATATCGTTTGTTTGCGATTGTTTCTTTGTTGTCATTATTTACATTTCCGCATTTCCGCATTGTTTGGTAGAGTTTGCAAGGTAATTAGGAATTAGCCTCTTAATTATTTTAAAGTACTATTCACCCCCCTCTATTTCTTGTGCAGTAGCTTAGCAGGGCATTACATTTGGTATCAGAGCCAAGTCTATAGCTATGTCTTCCAACGACAACAAAGCCGTTCGTCCACCTTCCGACTACAACACCTTCAGGAACCGTGAAGGAGCGTCTTCGGTGTGGAAGGACACTCCTCAACGAGGCCTCCTTTCTTCAACGGTACCAACTACGGGTACTGGAAATGCCGGATGAAAACTTTCCTCCGGAGTGCTTCACTATGGAGGACCACGATGAAGGAGTATGTCGAGCCCGCCGAAGAAGATTTCGAGAAGTGGACTCCCGCGGAGATCGCCGCGGAGGTAAGCAATGCCAAGGCACTGAACGCCTTGCAATGCGCTTTGGAGCCCGAGGACTTTAACAAGATATGCACATGTAAGAGTGCATATCAAATATGGAACTCCCTCATATTGCATGAAGGGACAAGTAGGGTAAGAGACTCTAAACTCGTTGTAGTTAATAAAGATTACGAGTTATTTCATAAGCTACAGTGTGAGAAGATGAAGGAGTATTATGCTCGCTTCGTCGACATCACAAACGAGTTGGAGGCTCTCGGTAAGACCTACACCCAAAAGGAGAAAGTCTCGAAAATCATCGATGGACTTCCTTCTTGTTGGGAGAAACGGACCTTCGCCATCGAGGAAGGTAATGACATGAAAACATATACTGTTGTTCAACTAATGGGTACCTTAATGTCTTATGAGGTACGCAAGGATAGCAAGTTGAAGTTGAAGGACAAGATGAAGTCCTACCTAAAGCAAGACGAGCCAAAGAAGAAGGCTATTGCTTTCAAGGCCGCTCCATCAACTTCCACATCGACCGATGTTGAAAACTCGGAAGACGAGTTGGACTTGGAGTCCATGGCACTCATGGCAAAGAAGTTCAACCGGTTCTTCCGGAAAGGTAACTTCAAAAACAAATCGAAGTTTAGTTCTTCTAACGCCCCCTCCTTTGTGTTTCAAATGCAATAAGCCAAGACACATGAAAGCGGAGTGTCCTCAAAATAAGCAAAAGGAGAAGTGGAAGGCGCCGAAGTTCGATAAGTCCAAGAAGTACAAGAAAGGGTACAAAAGGGGGCTTGTCGGGACTTTCACCGACTCCGAGGATTCCTCAAGCGGAGAGTCGGATGATGAGCAAGTGGAGCAAACACACATGTGCTTCATAGCTCGAGAGGAGCAAGATAAAGATTCCTCTTCCGATGATAGCGACAACGAAGGCGATGAGGTAACGATGGATGACCTTAGAAATGCTATAGCAATTATGGTCTAAATACACTAAATTAGTAAATAGGTATACTAAAGTAAAAGATGATTTAGCTAGCATCCAAACCTCGCCTAAAACTATCATCACCAACAACGACACCGTTGTTGAAGAGTTGAAGAATGAGATTGTAAATCTCAAGACTCAACTTGAACATGTTAGCATTGAGGATTCGGAGGAACACAAGATAGCGGATTTGACTTCTCAAAACTCGACTTTGAGTATTGAGAATGAAAATCTTAAATCTCGTGTTTATGTGCTCACATCGCAAGTATCCACTTTGGATGCTTCTATGCGTTCTCTCAACGAGAAATTTGAGTGCACATTGGGCCGAATCAATGAATTCAATAAGGGTAAGGGCCATTTGGATAATATCCTAAATGACTTACTTCCGGCCAATCACCACATTGGTTTGGGGTATAAGTTGGGAAATTCATCCAAGTCGGCCACTACCTTTGTTAGGCCAACTTCCGATGCTTCGACGAGTGGTAGCAAACACTCTATTGGTAGTTCATCTACCAATGGTGCTTCCACCTCGTACACACACTCTTTTGGAAAGAAACCCACTTTGGGTGGACCTCCAAAGAAGGGTCATGCTTATATGTACACAAATACCATGCCACGTAGGAACACACATCCTACTCCACATGCTCACACATATGATGATTTTTATGCACCACATCCACGGGCACGTGCACACCACGTGAGACACCCTCACGCACGTGTTCCCCCACATGCATATGTTCACCCACATCATCGTATGAATAATTATCCACATGCACCATTTCATCATGTTCCTTATGCCTATCCACGACATGCATCACGCAGAAATCAACAACGCATGCATGCACCCAATAGGAATAAGGCTCCCAAAATTTTCACTATTTGGAGTCCAAATGACACAAGCATGAATGAAAAACAAGTTTATATGAATGCTTATTTTTCGAATGTTGTGCATAGTGATAACTATGTGGGGAAATCTAAGTCCAATTGTACTTGGCTTCCAAAGGTCTAATCTTTTGGACCCAATGACCTTGGGTACCATGATACGATATTTCATATCTATAGGTACTCAAGAGAAAGAATCGGAGCAACAAATCTAAATTTGGCTCCAAGAATAATTGGATACTCGATAGCGGGTGTTCAAAACACATGACGGGTGACACTCAATTGCTCTCCGGAGTGGTGCCCATTGCAAATGGAAACCGCGTCGTCTTTGGAGGCAACGAGAGCGGAACCATCATAGGTGTTGGTAAAGTGGGTAATTCTTCTAAACCACTTATATGTGATGTTTACCTTGTTAAAGGATTAAACCACAATCTTATTTCAATAAGCTAACTTTATGACAAAGGTTACAAAGTTAGCTTTGCGAAAGGAATGTGCCATATTTTGAATAAAAATAATAATGATGTATTGTTTTCCGGCACACGCCATAAGGATATATATATCCTAGATCTTCCAAGATCACATGAACAATGTCTTATTGCCAACACAAGTGAACAACACTTATGGCATCGATGTTTTGGTCATGTGAACTTTGGAACACTTTTTAAGCTTTCCAAGTTAAATTCTATTAGAGGCTTCCCTAAGCTTGTCTTTCAAAAGAAAAGCTTTTGTGACTCGTGTCAACGAGGCAAGCTTCCAAAATCTTCATTTAAACCTAAGAAAAGCATTTCATCTAAGCGGCCTCTAGAGCTATTACATCTAGATTTATTTGGGCCAACTAGAGTTGCTTCATTAGGTAATGCTAGATATGGACTTATCATCGTTGATGACTTTTCTAGATTTACTTGGGTATTTTCCTTGTGTAATAAAAATGAAGCTTTTGAAAACTTCACAATTTTTGTTAAGAAAGTACAAAATCTCATCGGAACCACCATTGTCACTATTCGTAGTGATCATGGAGGGGAATTTGAGAATGAGTCTTTCTCAACATTTTGTGATGAAGTTGGTATTACACACACCTTTTCTTTCCCTCGCGCACCTCTTCAAAATGGTGTTGTTGAGAGAAAGAATAGGACGCTAGTGGAATGTGCTCGCACTATGCTTGATGATAGCCAATTTGGCCATCAATTTTGGGCGGAAGCGGTACATACCGCTTGCTATGTGTTTAATAGAATACTTTTGAGGCCCGACACTAAACAAACTTGTTATGAATTGTTGTTTGGTAGGTTGCCTCAAGTTAAACATTTTCGTGTTTTTGGTTCAAAATGTTTTATTAAAAACACGTATAGTAGTTTGGACAAATTCGATCCAAGATCCGATGAGGGGATATTTGTTGGATATTTCTCACGTAGCAAAGCCTACCGGATATACAACAAACGAATCTCAACGATCGAGGAATCACTTCATGTTTCATTTAATGAAGGTTTTGTTCCGACTAGAATTACTAATGATGATGACTCTATGGATGTCTTATGTGATTCAATTGGTAATTCTAATTCTAATAATTCTATTGATTTTATTGAGACTAATCCAACTAATGAAGTTTTTGAGAATGTTCAGTGATCAGGGAATTCCCAAACGGCTTCATACCGTTCGTGACCATCCTCATGAGCAAGTCATTGGCAATATCCATGATAGTGTCAAGACGAGATCGCAAGTGAACTACTTCGCTCATTGTGCCTTTGCCTCCTCAATTGAGCCAAAGAATGTTAATGAAGCGTGCGAAGATAGTGCTTGGATCTTAGCCATGGAGGAGAAACTCATTCAATTCGAGAGGAATGAAGTTTGGGAGCTTGTTCCATTGCCATCGAAGAACCACACCGTCATAGGAACGAAGTGGATTTTCAAGAACAAGACCGACGAAAACCAAATCGTCGTCCGGAACAAAGCTCGGTTGGTTGCTCAAGGCTACCGTCAAGAGGAAGGTATCGATTTCGAAGAATCCTTTGCTCCGGTAGCTAGATTTGAATCAATTAGATTATTATTGTCTTTTGCATGCCATAAGGATTTTAAATTATTTCAAATGGATGTAAAAAGTGCATTTTTAAATGGAGATGTTGTTGAGGAAGTTTACGTTTCTCAACCTCCGGGTTTTATTAATGAAAAATTTCCAAATCACGTTTTCAAACTTAAGAAAGCACTTTACGGTTTGAGACAAGCTCCTCGAGCTTGGTATGACCGTTTAAAGAATTTTCTTTTGGATTTGGGTTTTAAAATGGGAGAAGTTGATTCCACATTATTTGTTAAGTATTCGAATAATGATATAATTTTAGTTCAAATTTATGTTGATGATATCATTTTCGGTGCTACTAACTTTGTTCTTTGCGAAGAGTTTTCTAATGTGATGAAGGATCAATTTGAGATGAGCCACATGGATGAGCTCAAGTATTTCTTAGGTCTCCAAATTCGCCAAATGAACGATGCAATCTTCATCCACCAAACGAAGTACACGGTGGAGTTGCTAAAGCGATTTGGAATGGAGAATGCCTCCGGGAAAAAGACTCCAATGAGCACGACTACGCATCTTGATAAGGATACGGGCGGTAAAGATGTAGACATTCGTCTATATCGAGGTATGATAGGTAGTTTACTATATCTTACCGCAAGTAGGCCCGATATTATGTTTGACGTATGTGTATGTGCTCGTTATCAGTCTCAACCTAAGGAATCTCACTTAGTAGCGGTAAAACGTATTTTCCGTTATTTAAGTTACACACTTGATTTTGGATTACTTTATCCAAAATCTAGCACATATGAGTTAATCTCATATAGTGACGCAGATTATGCGGGATGCAAATCCGACAGGAAAAGTACTAGTGGCACTTGCCATTTTATAGGAAATTCTCTTGTCTCTTGGTTTTCCAAGAAGCAGAATTCAGTATCACTTTCAACCACCGAGGCGGAATATATTGCCGCCGGTGCCGCGTGTGCTCAAGTTCTTTGGATGAGACACGCACTTAAAGACTTTGGTATAAACTGTGATACTTGCCCTATCATGGTGGACAACCAAAGTGCAATATGTCTCTCTAAGAACCCGGTACACCATTCCTGTTCGAAACACATAGATGTCCGACACCATTTCTTAGATGATCATGTTGCTAAAAAGGACATCATATTAGTGTACGTTGAAACCCAGAAGCAAATCGCCGATATTTTCACGAAACCCCTAAAGGAAGACTCCTTTGTTCGGTTGCGTCGAGAATTGGGGATTATGGGTGAATCCGAGATTTAGGATTCATTTTTATTCAATAATCTTGCATGCTATTCAATTTCATTATATTTGCACATGCTTGATGTATTGGAATTTCTGGATTTTTGTTGAATTTTCGGAATTTTCGCTCGATTTGTTCTTAAACGTCAAATTTCAGATTTTCGATGTTTAATGGGGTAGTATAATGATTAATGAGAGTTATTTCGATGTTTCGTCCTAGTGCGATTAGGAGAACTCAAAATTTCTAATTCTAAAATTTTTGGACTCTCTTAGTCGGTCCAAGTTCATTGGCCGACCGACTAGATTCAGTTCTAGTCGGTCAGTGAATGAGCTTAGACCGACTAATTCTTGTCAGATTTTTTGGCTTTAGTTACTGTTTGCAACTAGTCGGTTCAAGCTCATTGACCGACCGACTAGATCATCATCTAGTCGGTCAGTGCTTGAACTGTGACCGACTAATTGCGACGGGGACTGTCTTGTCTTTTCGACTTCCGATCGACTTATAACTCAATCTAACCGACTAAACTCTTTTCTAGTCGATCAAAATCTCTCTCTCTCAGCCAAAATCCCCCGAACCCCTTGGTCTTCATCCTCCCTCCTTCGTCGTGTCCGATCGATTTCCGGCCATCCCCACCGTCGCCGTCCGTCGATCTTCCTCCCTAGGTGACCTCTCTCTCTCCCATCTCCTCTAGGGTTTGTTTCCTGTGCTTAGGGTTAGGATTTCTTAGATTTCAGCTCTTAGGGTTTCGGCTAGGGTTTGTATAGGTTTCAATCTCGATTTCTTGTGTTGATTCGTACGTGTCTTGTCGCGCTTGTGGCGAGAACACGTATCCCGATCCGTCCATCGAGCCCATCGCCTATGACCGTTGAACCACCTCCTACGGATCCCAATCAACCTACGCGAACTCCTCCTAAATGCCGATCGAAAACTACCCAACCTTCGTCGTCTTCGCCTCCTCTCAAGAAGAAGAGGACGACGACCGCCAAGCCTAGAGCCCATTCTCAGTCTCAACCCAAGCCAAAACCCAAGCCTTCGAAGCAGACCGTGTCTCCCTCCTCTTTTCGTACACCCACTCCTGGTGCTTCGGATTCCGACACCGAGTACAGACCCGAGACCGAGACCCATAGGGATCCTTCACCCCCTCCTAGGGAACCTACGTCTAGCTCTCGACCCCGTACTTCCACACGTCAGCCTAAGGGAAAGTGTCCGATGCCGGTTGGCGGTGTCGATATCTCTTTATGTCGCGACGACCCGTTGTGTCTCGCGACATATAACCGTATCGAACACTGTCCGCTGCTTCTGGAGCATTTCGTACAGTTTTCAGACTTCACAGGCCTCGCTGATCTTCTGTCGTCTTCCGGTCTTATCGATTATCTTCGATATGACCCTAAGGCGAATCCACATCCCTATCCTCGTCTGGTCAAGCTGTTTTATGCAAACCGCGTCCGGGGTCAGTACGACGAGACCCACTCTATTGAGACGACTGTCTTGGGGACACCGATTGTCCTCACGGTAGAAATCTTAGGAGAGTTGATTGGTTGCTCGTCGTCTGGCCTCCTCTCTTCCGATATTTCTGTCGATGACATCTCTTCCCTTGACCAGGTCATCCTTTCTGAGATCTTTCACGAGATTCCTCCCGCCATGATTGGCGTGCCCTCGAAGTCTTTCAAGCCTAATGGCTGGGTCTTAAACTTGATTCTGAAGTCGTGCTTACTTCCTAAGTACGGCTCCTCTTCTTTGCCTTCCCAGCCATTCCTGAAGTTGATCTTTGCCATCTTCATGGGGAGTGAGATTAACTGGGCTCGGATCATACTCGATAAGATGGATTCTTTCGAGTGTATCCGGAAGTCCACAAAGTCTGCTCATATCCCATATCCGTGCTTGTTGACTCTCGTATTCCGTCACTTTCGTGTCACTCTCCCTCCTGACGATGAGCGTCCCCTCGGTCCCCCTCTGAACGCGACGGCCGTCAAGAAGTCTCTTGTGGCGCTTCGTCATGTTCAGAGGACGACCCCGTCTGCTTCAGCCTCTGCCTCTGCTGCCGCTGCTCCTGCTTCATCTCCTACTCTTGCTGAGCTCGCACGTTCGATCAAACGTGTGGAGCCTCGCTGTGCTCGATCCGAGGAGATTCTTGCTCGTATCGCTCGTCACCTTGGTATTGAGATCCATCCGTCTGTTTCTAAGGACGAGGAGTTGGATGATGAGGAGATTCTGGAGCTTGCTCGTGCTGCTGCTGCTCGTGCCCCTGAGGGTACTCCTGTTGCTGCTGGTGCTTTTGGTGCTGCTTCTTCTGCTGGTGACCCCGAGAGCACACCTGGTGCCACCATACCTGCGGTGGATACTTCTTCTGGTGTTCCCGAGATCACTACCGTTGCTGCTCCAGAGATCACCACTCCTGTCGTGCCAGAGATTTCTACGACCATCGCTCCTGTTGACTCTCCAGTCGTTCCCGTGACCACTCCTGCTGAGCCTGCTGTTGCTTCAGATCCTCCCGCTTCCTCCTGAGCTTCTCTGAGGACTCTCCGATGCACTTTGGATGATAGATCTAGTAGTGAGAGAGTTTGGGTAGGATAGAGTGTGGTTCTGTATTTTGGATCGTTTTGATGTATTTTGATGTATCTCATATGATGTTTTGAGATTGTTGTATGTTTTGTGATACTCTGATATCAGCTGTGTGATATGATGTATTTTGTGCTTCGATCGTTGGATCGCTTATGTATGTTGTCGATGTATCATCTTGATGTACTCATGCTTCATATATATATATACATCGATGTTGACATTTATTCTCATGTGCACATTATATTCTTTATATGTCTCTGATGTTTGATATCGTCGCTCGACGATAATAACTTGGTTTAATAGAAATTTCTTCTATGGAAACATAGAATTGTTTTCCATGCACTAAATTAACCAAGAATGTTGATATTTGAGAGTATATTCCATAACTCAATCCGTAAAATTGATTTGAGTTTTGATGATTTTATTTTTCGATTTTCGACTTTGGTCTCATTGACACGCTTTGATTTAATTCGTATTTTAATTTGGTGTCATTTGGACCGTGGTCGTATTCTACGACTCCCGTGCTTTTATTTGAAGCCATTGTTGTCGTTGATCTCCTCCCGCTCTTTTTGCTAATGCCAAAGGGGGAGAGATATAATAATGACGATGAGCTAAATAATAATTTAAAGCATTTTCCAAGAATCTAATTTGATATGTTAGATTCAGGGGGAGTTAAGATATATAAATGGATTTCAAATCCTAAATTTCGATAATTGGATTCACATTTTATACTTTACTCGGCTGCTTGATGCTTATGAATATTATTGAATATGGAATTAACATGTCATCAATGCAGGGGGAGTAAGTAAATTTCATTTGAATCATTATTTTTGATTATTATTTATGTTGGTTTGTCATCACCAAAAAGGGGGAGAATGTTGAGTACTGGACTCCCCGGATTTGGTTTTGGATGATGAACAAACATAAATATATCGTGAACTAACTCTTTGTGAGCGTAGTTATGGAGATCGTCGCCAAATTCATGAGAACATCTAAAGCGACGTCTCAAGACTTCTCAAAGCGCGTGAACGTATGCCTAAAGCTTCGTTGAAGCTCAAGGACGTTGAGTGAAGTCATGAAGATTCGATTGAAGCTTTTGAAGACGGTATCGTCAAGTTTTATTTATAGTCTTCTAGCTTCTTTCGTAGAATGTTAAGCCTTGAGTAGGTCTTACGTTTTAAATCTTCATAACGCTCCTATCTTAGATCTAGGATCTTAGTAGAAGTCCATACGAACTTTCTCGAAGCTTAGCGCTTCGATTCGCGACTTCTTGTGCATGTTAGTTGGTTCAAGAAGAACCAACCGACTAGATGGTGATTTAGTCGGTCGGCAAAGCTTCTTGGACCGACTAGTTTGCGTCAGTCAATTCCAAGCTCTTTACTGTTTACAGTTAGTCGGTCTACGTTGACTCACCGACCGACTAGTTTGTGAACTAGTCGGTCGGTGATGCTTCTTAGACCAACTAGTTGAGCTTTTACTGTACATGCCAACTTACTGTTTATCGTTAGTCGGTCAAAGAACGTTAGTCGATCGACTAGTTGATGAACTAGTCGGGCAACTTTTGTTCTTGGACCGACTAAATCAATTTGTACTCAGACTATTTGTTTTATCTCTTAGTCGGTCTAAGTTCACTCACCGACCGACTAGTTTCACAACTAGTCGGTTGGCAAGTCTTCTTGGACCGACTAGTTCTGTTAGTCTGAAACTTCATCTATTCCATGTTCACCAGCTAGTCGGTGCATGCTGTCTGACCGACCGACTAGTTGATGAACTAGTCGGTCGGTGGTTGTTCTTTGACCGACTAGTTTGGTTCAGAATAGAGCCGTTGGAGCTTTAATTGAAACGTTTTTCTCTCTCTTTCCTCTAACCTATAAATACTTGGAGTGTTGCATTCATTGCATTCAAGGCTGATATTAAGTGAACTTTAAAGATCAAAGAGAAAGCATTAAATCGCATTCAAAGCTCATTCATTTCCAATCTTGAATCTCTCCTCACTCTTATTTCAAAAGAGAGATTCATTGATTGTGAGCCTTCCAAGCCAAGTGCTTGATCCTAGGTCACCAACTACCTCATAGCTCTCCATCGCTGATCTACATCTTGGAGCTAGGGTTTGGTGCCTCTTCATCTTCCCCAAAATCATCTTTGCCCTAATTCGTAAGTTTTCTCAAGGCATATGTATTTTGTGGTAAGCATTTCTATTTCAATTTACTTTGATATTGTAAGTGATTCACTCTCGGTTGTGAGAGTTTGTTTGTGATCCCGGTTTGTGGGAGTCACAATTTTCATCTGTGTATGATTTGACTTGTGAAGGGTTTTCACAAGTATTTCATAGTGGAAATCTAGGGTTAGAGGTTTCTAACTCTAGTATCCGCAAGGGCTCCGGGTGTGTGGGACGTAGGATCACCGGGAACAAGTCGGGAAGACTTGGGTGGATCCGAACCCAGTCATATCGTTTGTTTGCGATTGTTTCTTTGTTGTCATTATTTACATTTCCGCATTTCCGCATTGTTTGGTAGAGTTTGCAAGGTAATTAGGAATTAGCCTCTTAATTATTTTAAAGTACTATTCACCCCCCTCTAGTACTTGTGCAGTAGCTTAGCAGGGCATTACACACAACCCACCAACCCATGCAAACATATCCACCCCCACACACCCCCCCAAATGCCCACACCTACCCACCCATGCACACACACACATACACCCCTTTAGCACACACCCCACCAACCCCACGCGCACACACCCACCACGCGCACACACCCCCATGCACACACAACCCACCCACCCCACACGCACCCATCCACCCCCACCCATAAACACACCCCCACCCCAAGCACACACACCCTCCAAGCACACCCACGCACCCATCCCACGCACCCCACCCCCACCCCAAGCACACACCCTCCACACACACACACCCACCCACCCCACGCAACCCCACCCCCACCCCAAGCACACACACCCTACGCACACCCACCCACCCACCCATGCACACACCCACGCACACAACCCACCCACCCACGCACACACACTTCATGCACACACCCCCGCCCTCCAATGCACACAACCCACCCACCCCACGCATGAACGCACTCACACACTCACCAACCACATGTATCATCCCACCCGAGAGAGAGAATTGGGGGGAGAGAAAGAGAATCGGTAGAGAGAGATTCAGTGTAGAGAGAGAAAGAGAGAGGAGAGAGAATCCGTAGAGAGAGATAGAGAGAGAATCGGTAGAGAGAGAATTGGGGGGAGAGAGAATCGGCAGAGAGAGAAAGAGAGAATTTGTAGAGAGAGGAAGAGAGAATCGGTAGAGAGAGAGAGAGAATCAGTAGATAGAGAGAGAAAAGACCTCAGTGTATTTACGTAAAAATGGCCAAACGTGAGGGTATTTACGTAAATATGGCCCAAACGTGAGAGAGGGGCAAAATGGTCCAATTTAACACCGTCAGCTTATTTTCCGCTACAGGGTATCAATTTGTCACAAAATGAACCTTAAGGTATTTACGTAAAAATGGCCCAAACGTGAGGGTATTTTTATGCAATTAACTATACTCTGCCTCCAAAAACCATCTTGTATTCAAGGTGGCGCATGAAGTCTCTTGAGGTCCTACTCCAAGGGAAGGTCGTCATCTCCTCCGGTTTCTTCCTCCACTATGTCCTCCTCGTCGTCCATGGCGATCAGCACTTGCAGCTTGTGCACCCCACAATGGTGCCCCGGGGTGAACCTCTCATCGCATCTGAAACACAGACATTTCTGCCTCTTCGCCCCCATCTCGGCGTCAGTCATCCTCCTAAACTGATCCTCTACTGACGGTGCGCTGCTCTGATCCACAATATTCTCATTACTCGACTGATTTGTCCATGTAGCCGCCTTCAGCCCCATGCCGCTGCTGGAGCTCCACACGGAACCTACTCATCCCAACTGCCATGGCTCTCCTCTCCTCCATCAGTGGTCCTAAATCATCTGTGCCATCTCCATGACCTCCACCAACCCCTGAGGCTTGTATGGTCGAATACCTGAGCGAATAATGGGCTTTAGGTCCTTCACGAAAGTACACTTCAGTGACTCATTAGAGACCATCGCACTCGTCGTGAGAGGGTCTCAAATCTCTCTATGTACTCCCTAACAGACCCGTCCTGCCTGAGTGCGAACAACTGCTCATGGAGGTTCCCCTTGTGAGGCTCCTGAAACCTCTCCAATATGTTGTCTTTGATCTCCTTCCAACTACGAAATGGGCGTCGCTGCTTCCTCCACTGATACCACTCTAGAGCCTTACTCTCCAGACATACTGCTGCTGCCTCTAACTTCTGTGCCTCAATCATACGGGACACAGTAAAGAATCTCTCCGCCATGTAAATCCACGCATGTGGTTTTTCCCCCTCGACTATGGGCATTTTCATCTTTCGTACAATATTGTCCACCCTAAAGTGTTCCATGTCTGCTCCTCCGTCGTGGTGCCTCTTGCGGTTGGGATGGTAAGTGTATTTGTGCCCTTTGAATCCCCCATAGGCCTCCTCGTTCTCCGTAGTCTTTCCAACCTTCGCCTGCGAAGAAGCCCCGCTCTCCTCTTGCCTAATCCCCTCCTCTGTCGACATCTCCTGCATAGTCCCCATAAGTAGAGGGTGGGTGGGGTTGCCTCTGCGTGCCATAACAGGGGTCGTGTGTCTCCCAAAACTCGTCATCCTCGTCGTCGGGCTCTCATGAGTAAGCTGGGGGTTGTCGTCGTCGTCGTGCGTCACCGGTTGGCCTTTGAGCTCTCGTCGCCATCCCGTATGCTCGAATATATGATGGTTTGGGTCCGAACGTCGCTGAAACAGACCCGAACCCCCCCCGGAGTTGTCATGTGCCCGGAAGGGGCTGTCGACACTCGCCAACGCCGTGTGGGGGCTTCGCCAGGGGCGGCATCCCCTGCTGGGACGTCTGCAGGGGTTGGCGCCCCCTGCCGAGCTCCTGTGGGGGGATTTCTACAGGGACCGCCGGCCCCTATTGGGGCTGCGGTAGGGGCCGCCGCCCCTTGCCAACCCTCCAGTGGGGTCTGCAGGGGCCGCCGGCCCCTACTACAACTTCTGCAGAGGCTGGCGCCCCTTGTCGACCCCCTCGGGGGTCTGCAAGGGGCAACATCCCCTGGGTTGCCGCCGAATCCCTTTTCGGGCCAAGTTGTGACCTTCTAGGGTTTCCCGAGCCGTCTCCATCCCTTGGGATCTCCTCCTCGTCTTCCACGAAGTAGTAGTTGGCGTCGGACAGAAGACCTTTCTCGAAATCCCTGGGTTGCCGCCGAATCCCTTTTCGGGCCAAGTTGTGACCTTCTAGGGTTTCCCGAGCCGTCTCCATCCCTTGGGATCTCCTCCTCGTCTTCCACGAAGTAGTAGTTGGCGTCGGACAGAAGACCTTTCTCGAAATCCTCCATCTTCTCCTTGCACTTGTCCAAATGTGGCACCTTTTTTGAAGGATTAGTGTTTGCGCCGTCGTTTTCACCCTTCGTCGTGAGGATCGAAAGTTGAAGAATGATTTGAGCGAGAGCCTCGTCAAGTTTGTCTTGCTTGGTCGAGATCTTTTCCGTGATAGCCGTCAACTGTGATATCTCCTTGCCGTGCTCTGTTAGGGTTTTCTTCACGTCCTCAAACTCGCCATTGAATTTCTCCTCCGCTGCATCGATACGATCTTTGGATCTCGTCGCCGCCGCCATGGATCGACGTGCTCAAATACCAAGTTGATAGGAATCCAAAAGCAAATCTGAAATTTTATTAGTAAAACTGAAAATAAAGGGATAGATAATCGCCCTCCCAAGACGCCAATTGATAGGGACGTCCGCACCCTTCCGTAGGCCGAAGACGGAAGAACTATCTCTTCAATTTCACAAAATAGTCAAAATTCACACACCTAGGACCGGCCGGCGTCGCTCCTCTTATATAATCATCTAACTAAAAGTCTAATTACCCAAACACCCCTATTCTAATAAAATAACACAAAAGGCCCCAAAAGTGGGCCGAAGCCATCAGTTACCCTCGTTAAATGAACTTCTTCATACATAGTTTACGGTGGTTTTCTATTTTCATCTAATCTCTTCAATTCTTTCAATTCTTTTTTTGGCAAAAATTTCTATTATTACTGTATGAAAGAGTAGATGGGTTAGGTGGCATTGCAGAGTGACTTACTATCATGGAAGTTTTTTTTTTCCCGGGAGGGCATGCCAAGGCACGCCCCCCTCAATTGTTGTAATTTTTATGTAGTTGATGGAGAACAAAAATGAGTTACGAAGAACAGAGGAAAGAAGGAAGAAACCCGTTGACCAGGGGTCACAAAATCATAAGGACAATTTTTGCAAATAGGCCAAATTATTAAAATAATTAGGAAAATCGACCTAATTTTTTTTTAATTAGCAAAACCGACCTCTTTTGGTTTTGGGAGCCAAAAGAGGTCGGGCTGGGGCCGGGGCACGTGTGTGGCCTCGGCCGCACCTTCAGAGTGCGGCCGAGAGCCGCACCTTCATAGTGCGGCCATGGGCCGCATCTTCAAAGTGCGGCCCTTGGCCGCACCTGACAGCTGCGGCCAAGGCCACACAATTACAGAGCCGAATTTCAGCTGCTGCTGCTGCTTGCTCCTCTATGTTTGCAAATACAAATAGCTGCTGCTGCTCTTCTCCATTTCAGCAGCTGCTTCTCATACTCTTCCGATAATTCAACCCTAATTCACTCCAGCATATGCATATAAAAATCAAAACGTGTCCCAAATTATTCTCACACAAATACTTCTCACAGCCATAGCGTATCACAAATAGTATATCACAACACATCACTTGGATATCCAAACGGTCATATAAATCAAAACACACATCACATAGATTTAAGCTCAAGTAACACATAAATCAAACAACAATGAATTCATCAGCCATAGTAGTTTAAATTTCAAAATACATATCATTTCGAATTCAATAAACTTACAAAAAAACATGGCCCTAACACATCAATCATGGCCCTAACACAACAGTATCAGTAGAGTAACATCCATCATTACATCATGTGCGGGATCTGCCACGGCCTTGAGATGAAGACGCGCCGCGGCCTTGAGATGAAGACGCGCCGCGGCCTTGTGATGAAGACGCGCCGAGGCCTTGTGATGAAGACGGGCCACGGCCTTGTGATGAAGACGCGCCGCGGCCTTGTGATGAAGACGCGCCGCGGCCTTGTGATGAAGACCCGCCCCGAACTTGAGATGAATACCTACAAGATAAGCATAAATTAGAACAACATATGTATATACACAAGAAATATATGAATTGAAGAATCAACATACGCGTGTGTTGGAGGATTTCGGCAGCGTGATTTGTAGTGCCCGAGTTGATGGCAATTGCCACATCTATTTTGTCGGCTTCCTTCGCGCGGAATATCCATTGCCCCCCGAATACGTGTAGATGTAGGCCGACCTGGAGGTCTTCTTTTGTCGGGTGGAAGTAATTTGGGACCATCCCAAGCCTTCCAATACCGTGCATCGGGTATGGGGTGAAATAAAGGTTCATATGCAAGGCGATATCTGCTAACCTTATACCATGGCGAACAGAAGGGCATATATGCTATATTGGCACCATATTCTTGTCTGGAAGTTGCGGCGATAACATGGGCACATGGGATGTGTTGAAGCGAAGGAATATTGCAACTACATCTGCATTTCTCGTCATGCAACTTAACAGTATAACAGAGACCATCATTGTCAGTCACCTGCCACTCACAATCACTAAACCTTGTGAGCATAAACGTTCGGGCTGCTTCCCTCCGTGCCGCAATAATGTCCATTGTTGTGGGCACAAAATCTGTCGTCCACCCTTGCCCACTTAGTCTTCGACTGAAGAAATATCTATTTAACCTGTAAAATGTTCTTGCAATCAACGCTTGTATCGGTAGAGCCCTAGCACCTTTGAGCACCCCATTAAAGCTCTCAGAACAATTTGTTGTCATGATGCAATAACGTTTTCCACGATCGGCATGCATCGCCCACATGCTTTCTTCTCCATGTAAATCTGCAGATATCCACGCATCTGCTTCAATGGACTCGTCTTTAATTTTGGCACGATAGGCATTGTATGTCAGCAAGTCTGATGCAATGCCAGCCATCCAGAAGTTTCCCTCCAAGGAACGTGTTCGGAATCCTTTCGCCTTGTAATTTGCAATAATATGCCGCAGACAATACCTATGGTGATAATGTGCTGGCCATCCATCTTCTAATGCTCGAGGAATTCCTTTCATTCTATCTGAAATGAAGGTTATCGTTCGTCCATGCGCACTTGGTATGTATTCATATATACATGCGAAAAACCACTTCCAGTTTTCTTGGTTCTCCGCTGACACAACCGCAAATGCCAAGGGAAACAGCCCACCATTACCATCCACACCGGTGGCCACAAGTAAACACCCACCATATTTCCCATACAAATGGGTACCATCAATACTTAGAATCGGCCGACAATGTTTGAAACCCTTGATTGAAGGGCCAAATGCCCAGAAGACCCCCGAAAATTGTGCTACTCCTTCACTTATAGTGTCATAAGTGATCTTGTATACGGTGCCTGGATTAGTCTCTGAAATGGCCTCTAAATACCGAGGTAGCCGATTATATGACTCCTCCCAATCTCCAAAAATCCTTTCTAATGCCTTCGATCTTGCCATCCATGCTTTGTAATATGAAATTCGGATCCGTAACAGGGCGGTTATGGCCTCTTGGATTTCTGCCGGTGTCAAATCTAACTTTGTCTTCACCATTGGCATAATCATATTACAAATGAAAGATGCTGTGGCTTTTTGATGATCTGTATTAAGGGTTGGATTATTGCAAGTATGTTCCTCCACAACCCTTGAGAGCTTGAACTTTCCAATGCTACTCTTCCGCACTGCTGCATGGATACGCCACGGACAATTCCTACTAGCCTCATCTTGCGTTGCCGGATTGACCGCAGCATTTAGGGCGCATATCACGTTATAACTTGTCTTGTTTGTCTTGATTGGCCTAAATGAAACATTATGCTTAATGCTCCACTCCGTTATTGCTTTAATCAAGGCGGCCTTTGTATCATAAATATCGCCGACATTGAACACCCCCCTATCGTTTTGAGGTCTAGGCGCTTCCACTCTCCTTTCAAGTGTATTACTCATAACTGTTGCATTTAGCCATTCCTCCTCTTCAACTTCATCTGGCAAAGCCTCCTCATCTTCCACAATTGTGTTAACGGCGACCGATTGTTGTATCCATGCTATATCATCTTCGTTTGGATCATCCGCATAAAGCATGCTATCCTCTCCGGCCCCGACATGCTCCTCGTCATCGCTCTCTTCTATTTCTTCATCAACAGGTATGTATGGATCTTCAGGCATCGACTCCGGTACAAAAGGGCCTTCCATGTAAGTTGAGTGTTGAAGTTCAATTCCCACTGCTTCCTCATTCAACCTGTTACTGACATATGAACGGTTTAAAATTTTAGTTGCTACGACGAATACAAAAAAATTTAGTTACAATTCGCAAAACTTGATTGAAATATAGACTTACGTGTTCATGTTAGCTTCATCTTGCGGATATTGCGAACACCTTACTCGTGTCGTATTTTCTTGGGCGGTGTTTATTGCATCAAGACCCACATATATTTCAACTCCACGATTATCTTGCGATAAATCAAACAGATTCTCCATATCATCGTCGTCTGATATTTTAACTGCGGTAGTCTTTCCTCCCATTACTGGCCAGTTGCACACCAGATTCAACATATATTCTTCCCGACAGATCTTCGTAATATTGTATATCCGATCTACTAGGTCGTTATAGGTCGACCCACTTATAAGCTTCATCGATTTAGCTTTCCCTCCGACATACCGTGGTTCGTGATTTTCATTAATATATAATTCACCAGCAAAATAGCATATGACAAAAATTGAATCACTTGCCATTTTCAACAACCTGCACACACACCATTATAAATCCATAACTCCCTAAAGTATAACATAAAGATGAACAAAAGACGCTTAATACCTATTAGGCGAGTTGAATCGTCACGGATAAGTTCTCGTATGGCAAAGAGTTTCGGAGGGCAGTTGAGTTGGATCGGACCAAATCCCGCCGTCGCAAAAAACACAGTCGCACAAAAACAAACACAGCAAACAGAAGCCGCGGCCGAGGCAGGGTGTCGACTACTGGACGCAGTAGTCAGGTGCGGCCCAAGGCCGCACTTTGAAGATGCGGCCCAAGGCCGCACTTTGAAGATGCGGCCAAGGCCGCATCTTCAAAGTGCGGCCTTGGGCCGCACCTGACAACTGCGGCTCTGGCTGCTATATATTTCCAGCAGCCAGAATGTGATCTTCAGGCATGGAGTGTGATACGTATCACACTCCCGCCAACTTCAAAACGTGGCTGCCCTGATATTGTGATACGTATCACACTCCCACCAACTGAGAAGTGTTGGCGCTTGCTTGACGTGGATAATGTGGTCACGCTAAATGGAGAAAGATTGTTGACGGAATGATGAAGGTATTATGTCACTGGGTTGGGCTCCGCTCCAGTGGAGAATTTTCTCTTCATGATCTCATCTACGGGTCTTTTCGCCGCTTCGTTGGCCGCTTGAGCCGCTGTCTTCCTCCTGTAATCTGTGGAGAAATCCCGCCGCTCAAACTGCCACCGAAGCAGCAAAAGGGTGCGTAGATGAGTTCGGGAGGAGAAAATTCTCCTCTGGAGCGCAGCCCAACTCAGTGACATAATACCTCCATCAAGCCCGAAAACAACCTTCCTCGTATGTATCTGTGATGTATAAATATTGGGTGTATGAATAAATTCGTTGAATAAATAAGGGTGTTTGGAAACACTACATATCAAATTCATACATAACAAATGTCTGAAACACTACATATCAAATTCATTTGAGAAACACTACATATCAAATGTCTGAAATCCAGCAAATATACATAACACATTTTAAAGATACATATCATCGACGACTCCCTTTGCGCCGACTAAATACATGAGAATACCAGGGCCTATCCGAATACGTTCCCTTTTTGCCTACTGGGATATCCCGCCAACGTTCCACACGCTGAGACCCCTCGCCAGACTGTGACACCTCACCAGCCTGTGCCACCTCACCAGCCTGTGACACCTCACCAGCCTGTGCCACCTCGCCAACCTGTGACACGCCGTAAACATCACCTTGTGTCTGAGGTGGCTGAGACGGGCCAACATCCTCTTCCACTTGCTGCTGTGAAATGCATGTGTCAACCCATTCTGTCTGCTGCGGCTGTGACGTGCCACCCTGGGTAGGCTGCCAATCTGCCTGTGTCAAATGCTGTGGCCAAGTGCTGCCGTCATACCATGTACCCTGGGTAGGCTGCTGCTGCCAATCGGATGGAACATCCCATATGCTCGGGTGCCAAGATCCGGCGTCAAATGATATGGGAGGGGGCTGCTGCCAAGTGCCGGGGTCATACCCTCCATGAGGGTGCTGCGTCCAAGTGTCGGTGTCATAACCTCCGTGAGGGGGCGGCTGACACGTGCTGTCATAAGCTATGGGCTGGTCCAGCTGCCAAGTGCAGGACTCATGTACGCCTGTATGCTCCTGCTGAGAGGTGCCAGCGTCATCTGCTCTGGTATGCTCCTGCTGAGAAGTGCCGGCGTCATCATCTCCGGTATGCTCCTGCTGAGAAGTGCCGGCCTCACCCATCCTATATAAACGACGCAGCTCGCTCGTATCTACACCTTCTGGAAGATGGCGTGTACGATGTAGCACATCATCGATATGGGTCCTCATCGTATGCAGCAACCCCTGATCCTGTGTTTGCAATACTTGCCCTGCCATATCGTACAATGAAACATATCCGGCAACCTGTAAAACAAATTAAGTACTAAGCATATTGGTTATAAAAAATACTATAAAAAATTAAACTTGAACATCTTACATGTTGGCGCTCGATGGGTCCTCGGGGCATTTGTGTGAACGGGGGTTGCTGCCTCAGAAAAATCCACCTCCTGGTAATCCCCCAATACCACTCCATATAGGCAGCAACCGATACCACATCCCCCTCATTCACAATGTGATCTACTCTACCCATCCAATGTGCAAGAGGATCCCTGATTACAGTCACCTCTGCTGGCTGCGCTGGTCTTGGCTTCCCCGCCAAGACTGGGAGGGCAGATGGGATGTGTTGACGTAAACCAAATTGCCGCATGACACGGTCGGGTGCATGCATAACCCGTGCTTCCCAACAGAATATGGGTACCCTCGCTCGCCATAACTCGGGATGTTCACGACATAACGCCGGCAGCTGCTCGAATCGCTCTACATAAGGCTCCCAGGTAACCTATGAGACATGAAGTACACAAATATATCAGTGTACTATATTATATATCAATTGATCACCTACGTTATAAAATTTACATATACACACCTGCGTACTCTCTAATGTGTCAAATTGGTCTCTGTATGTATCAAGGTTTCCATGAGCAGTTTCCATGAATGATTTTCCTGTATTCCACCTGAACCCATAGGGAACGGTGTCAGCAAATACATCCTGCAGGAGCCTTGGTCTTCCTACATACATTCTCTCCCAGCTCCAAACCTGTAATATGAATTTTTCCTCAGAATGTGAAATATATAGATATATATATAGATATATCACTATTATAGCTAACAAAAAAAATTATACCTGTAATAATAATCCGCATGCATATAAAGCCTTTGTCTGCTTTAATGCCACCTTGCTGAGCTCAGCATACAAGTGCGCAAGCACCGCACTTCCCCATGAATATCCACCGGACTCCTCAAAATCATCTAACTTTGTCAACCAGCGGAGATTTATAGATCCTTTGCTTGGATCCGGAACCAGTAAGGTTCCAATCATATGAAGCAGATATGCCCGTGCATACCGCTGAATGTCCTCATCATCTACATCCTCAGGCAAATCAGAAAATGTATCACGCAACCAACTAAGTTTTACCTTGGCTGCTTTTCTTTGCGGGGTATCCTGTCCAAGTAGTCTCTCCATCAATGCACCCCAGCTGCCATCTCGCATTTCACATTGATATATTGGTTCTCCATCAATCGGTAGGCCTGTGATGACTGCCACGTCCTGTAACGTGATTGTCATCTCTCCCAGACGCATGTGAAATGTATTTGTCTCTGGCCTCCATCTTTCAACCAAAGCAGTCAGCAATGCGTGGTCTAACCGTACCCAACGCAAGCGCGCACATAGGTGTAATCTGGACGCTTCAATATATGGTCGCGCACGCTGATCTAATCTCCACTTTGTATGTTTCTGTCCATGATCGACAATTGCTATCGATGCCTGCAAACATATAATTCACACCTTAATTTTTTCCTTTCAATAATAATTACGTACTTTGCATATTAATTCTTTCTATTTACCTGCCCTTGCACTACATCAGCAGAACGATGACGTGCTTGATCATACAAGACCGCATTAGTAATAGGTCCTGCCTCCTCCATTTTATAAAAAACCTATAAAATTTCCCCAAATATAGATTTATCTCAAAAACCCTAAAATTCAATCTATATTGAACAAAAATCACAAAAAACATTCAATAACATAACATAGAGAGTAGAATTAACCTGAAACAAATTAGAATAACCACCCAAAAAAAAAAATCAATCGCCGTACTTTGAAGGAGCGGCCGCGAGTTGAAGGAGTCGACTTCTGCTGCAGCCCGCAAGGTCGCGGGCTGCTGTGAGGTCTTGTGGCCATGGGCCGCAGCTGTCAGGTGCGGCCAAGAGCCGCACTCTGAAGATGCGGCCCATGGCCGCACTCTGAAGGTGCGGCTCTCGGCCGCACTCTGAAGGTGCGGCCGAGGCCACACACGTGCCCCAGCCCCAGCCCGACCTCTTTTGGCTCCCAAAACCAAAAGAGGTCGGTTTTGCTAATTAAAAAAAAATTAGGTCGATTTTCCTAATTAATTTATTAATTTGGCCTATTTGCAAAAATTGTCCAAATCATAAATATCAATGACTGAAACTTCCATGTTCAATACTGTCTTCTCCATACACAATCAAACCAATGTCTGTCTCTACATGTGAGTGTAGGAAATTCCCCCTTTGGCCCTCAAAACTCCGTGATCCATTTTCTTTGAAAATATTCGCACTTGATTTTTGCATACTAAAACTCAAATATACCAAAAATCTTGTGAATCCCATGCTAATTTCGTATAAATCTAAGGGTGAAAAAATTCAATCATAATCATGCCATTCAATTTCTAACAATTTAATGCTTGTGTAAAATAATACGTAAACATCAAGATTGCCATAATATATATGTTTCATGTCATGTTGATCAATATGAAGCCATGATCAATATGAATGGTTTCGATCATTGAATACAGAAGCGAAAAATGAAGTTTATATTTAGAGAGATTCTTAGCTGCAATATGTTCGCATCACCTCTATGTGCCCAATAATCTGGAACTGGAGTTTCATGGTTTGGCGGAGGAGAGCACCTGGTTTGCCAGCTAAGCACCCCCCCCCCCCCCCCCCCCCCCCCCCAATGCACTCGTGTGCTTTTACATTTATATCTAGCTATCTCTCTCTCTCTCTTGATCGCGTCTTTACCTAACTTTCTTGTTTCCTCTTCTTCCTCTTACCTATTTCTTTTGTTTCCTCTAACTAATTGGCTCCTCTTCATAGAAAATAGTTTAATCTCTTCATTGTTAGACTGAATTTTCAAGGTATGAAAATCAGAATTATTTGTTCTTGATCTTCTTTTTTGGTGAACCATTATAAGGATTTGCTTTCCAATTAAACAAAGAGGAATATTGGCATCATCTAGCCAAGGAAGAAATTTCATCCTCGGCTAGTTTCAAAAAAAACCCAACCCACGTATTTTTCAACGATCGAATCTGATCATTTCATGTTTTAGAATTTCAAACCATCAATTTTCAAGTGAATCTGATGGGTTTTGTTCGTTCATTCACTCGGCACAGATTTAATGGGTTCACATTAACAAAACTTTTTACCACGGTTAGATGAACAAGTACTTAGCTTGACTTGAAAATCTGTTGTTTGTGATTTTGGAACATGAAGATCAAAATGAACAGATCTGATCACCGAAAAATATGAAATGTGGGGTTTTTGATGCTAGTCCAGGTTTCTCGTTGGCTAGCTAACACCCATGTTCTTCTTAAATAAATTCCAATCCTTTTATTCATGCTGGACCTAAAATAAAATTGGGTTTTTTTGTATATTTGTCCCTTAAATCTTGCATATTTTGATATCTGTTGCTCAAATCTTCGTATTTGCTCATAAATTCCTCAAATTTTAAACGTTAACCTTAATAGTCCCTCCATTCTGTTTTCTGTTAAAAAGTTAAATTAATTAACGATTATAGTTAATTAAGAAATTACGTTTAATTAATCATTAAACCCCCTAATTAAGGGTTAATTACCCTCACCCAAAAAACAGGGGGAGGGGGCGGCGCCTCCTCACGCTCCGCCTTAGACGAGGCGGAGGGGGAGGCAGCATCGCCCCCTCCGCCTCAGACGAGGAGGATGGGGAGGGGGCGCCGCCCCTCCACCCAGAAAACAGGGGGAGGGGCGGCCCCTCCCCCTCCGCCTGCCTCTGACGAGGCGGAGGGGGAGGGGGCATCGCCTCTCCCCATCCTAACACTAACCCTAACCCCTTAATCTAACGGAATATTCACATTCCGTTAGATTTTAACAGAAATTTAGATAAAGTGACTACTAAGGTTACGAGTTTACAATTTAAGGGACTTGACTTTCTTCCCCAGAAATACTCCATTAGATAGATAGACCAAGTTTTTATGTTACCTGGAAAGCAAATCTACGAGAACAAACTAAAAGATGTTGAAAATAAATGAGATTCAAACAATTGAATTATATTTCAAACATGGGATAATGGGAAAAGTTCAAATTTAAACAATTGGATTTTTCTTAAAAAGAAACTACCAACAAGAAGAATACGCCCACACAACTTTTTCTTGATAGTTAAAAAAAGTAAGAAAAATATTTCCTTATATGAGACGATCAGTAATGCCAATGAGGCCAATGAGTCCAAACTATTGGATTACTTGAGATCGGAATAGAATTCTGTTAAAAGGAAAGTTCTAATTTAACTTAAATTTTATTTTTAAGAAAGAGTCCTAATTCAACTTGAATTCTATCAAGATAGAATTCCAAGTAGACTTGAAAAGACGTCATATAAAAAAGATTTCTACTTGACTAAGACTTCTTACATTAAAATAATTGAAGAACTCATCTACAATTCCTATAATAAAATCAAAAATCTTTATCCACATGTTTTCCATGAATAGAATATATTGATTTCCATATAAATACCCTCCACAATTGTCAAGACTTTGTATAAAATTAAGAGAAGTTATTTGTGCCCATCTGATGCGTTTTATAATTTGGGGGCAACATGGGCTTTTTCGTAAATTTTCAGTTTTCAGGTGTATTTGTGTAATTTTCAGTTTTAAGGGGTTTTCTTCTAATTATATTATTTTCATATTAGTATTTATATGGGGGTTATGAGAATTAGGGATTTATGTTGAATTTTGAGAAGGAAACCATAGATCTTGAAGGTTTAGGCTTTTCCTTCGAAGTAAAAGCTAGTTATGGGAGATTTAGGGTTGATCTCGAATACAAAGTTAGGAGAGTGGCCTCTCAAAATGGGTATTTATCTTTTGTATTTTTTTCTTCTTTTTTAGTATTATCAATAAAAAAATCTTCCCCAAATCTTCTCTTTCTAGCCTTAAAAATTCTACCTTAACCCTAAAAATCGTAACTTTTCACCAAAAATCCTCTCTTTTATCTATCAAATATTTGAAAATTCACATTAAATTGATATCAAAGCACGACGATACATGACGGCGATGGAAACAAAGTAAAGGGTCGAAGTTTTAGAGGAGAAATTAGAAGTTGAAGTAGGAGAATTGAAGTAATTTGTGGAAGAGATAAGAACGACGCTGACCTCCATTAGATCTCAAGTGAAGGAGATAATCGATGCCGGGATCGATGCTCGGTTCAAGGCATCGGAGGCGAGGATGATGGAGTTTATCACGCAAACCCTAGCACAACAAAACTCGCAACGAATTCCGAATCCAAAGACGAACAAGATTTTAGATCTAAACCACAATACCAATCTAAGGTAAAATACCACAACTTTGGAGAATGGAAAGGAAAAGATCGTGAAATTCAAAGAAGGGTTTCTAACCGACGTGGAGGAGCATCCTGAAGAAGCGGAAGATACCCCGTGAGGGGGGTCGTAGCCCAGCCGGTCTCGGGAGGGACCCCATGGCCACCCGCAGTGTCGTCAGGTCCCTGCACGTAGCATGTAGGGCACCTGCAGGCCCCTGGTGGCCTGCCAGAGGCCTACCAAGCCATGTGTGGATCATTCGGGGCTCCGCGATGTTTGGGGGGCCCATCGAGAATTCAACGACGGTATTGGGCCGCTTGAAGAATCCGAGGATGACGTGGAAGATCCCCCGGAGCTTAGTGTCTCGGTTTGCGGTAGAAAGACGACGTCGATTAATTCCAGTCTACAAGGATTTTCAAGAGGATTATGACGAGAACCCGGGCTTTGATGATGTTGACGATTTCGTCTAGGATGATGATGATTGAATCGACCATGGAGACAGAGGTGATAACCCTTTGAGGGTTTTATGGGCGATGCATGGAGGTGTGACACGTCCTTTATCATTCCCATTATTATGGACATGTAGGAGGCAGAGCATCTCAAAGGGATTTCAGCACACACACACAGTAGGGTTAGAAAATTAAAGATGCTAACCTTTGAAGGAAAAGACACTTATGAGTGGATTTACGTGGCAGTGAGATACTTTGAGATGACACCACTCACTGCAGTAGAGAAATTGAGTCCCATAGGGATTTATTTGGAGGGTGAGGCCTTGTCTTGGTTTCGGTTGAGAGAGCAACAATGGCATGTGCGCTCGTGGGAGAAATTTAAGGATTGACTGCTACACCGATTTCGGGACACCTGGGGGTCATTAGCAGCTTTTTGCTTTTAGACGTGAGGAGACAGTGTGAACATCATGAAATTTGAGATGCTGTTAGGCCGTGTGCAGAGAATATATGAGTAATCATAGGATGGGTGTTTTATAAAGGGGCTTAGGGTTAGCATTCGGGCGGAGCTACACATAGGAGACCTAAAGGGCTATTGGACGTAATGGAGCTGGCCCACTTATAGAGTATCGGATCACAGAGGAGCGGCGGGCCAAGGGTGCATGGGGCGGACACACTTTTCGTAGCCAGGTAGTGGTCGAGTGGGAGAAGGCACAATCAGGAGGGATCCAGTCCAGCCAAGAGAAGAATAGTTTGCTTCTAGCAGACAACGGTCCAAGTGTCTCACACAGACAGCAGGACATGCATGTCAAAGAACTATGCTTTCGATGTGGCGAATGGTTCGGGCCGGGACATTGTTGCCGAGATTGTGCTATCCAGATGCTGACAGTCGAGGATGGAGAAGGCAAGGCAGTTGGGGAGGAAGAGCCAGAGGGGGATGAGCACATCCATTTGGAGTAGCAAGCACATGGGTTTCATGACACCACCTTGAGGACAAGGTTTTTGCAGACGGAGTAATAATGCGTAATGCAATTTGGGGCAGCAAGTGCATTTTTGTACATTTTCATTTTTAGGGGTATTTTCGTAATTTTCAGTTTAAAGAGTTTTTTTATAATTTTGCTATTTTTATTTATATCGGGGTTAAGAGAATTAGAGATTTATGTTGCATATTGAGAAAGAACCCATGGATCTTGGAGGCTTGGGCATTTCTTTCGAAGTAAAAGCTAGTTCTTGGAGATTTAGGCTTTTGCTCTTGAATTCAAATTTGGAGAGCGGCCTACTTTTGAAAGGGGGTCAACTATCTTTTGTATTTTTCTTCTTATTTTTAGTATTATCAATAAAAACAGTCCATTCCTCCAAATCTTCTCTTTCTAGCCCTAAAAATCCCACATTAACCCTAAAAATCCCAACTTTTCACCAACAATCCTCTCATTATCTATCAAAAACCATAGAAAAAACACATCACCGTCCTAAGTTATTTGTGCACATCCTTAAATATAGGCTTAATAAAAAACCAAGTTAATTTAAGTCACATGTTACAAACAAAGTTAAAAACAACTTATTATATAAAAGGTGTTGTAAACTTGGTGGCTACGTAATCCGTAGCCCTGTATTTATAGCAATAGGGTTACATAATGGGTGGATACCCAATAACAAGTTGGGCCCCCAAAAGCCCGTTTATAATACTTCCCCTTATCCATCCATTGTTGTAAGCCGTAAATGAACACTTCAGGATTCATAGAGCTTATTTGATCATGAGTTTATGGATACTTCTGGATCCCAAGTTTAAGAGCACTTGCCTCGTTAAAACCTTTGCCAAGGAAAACCCAGTGGGAAAAACCAGTGGCTAAGGGAAAAGAGTACAAGTCTCTGTAACTTCCCCTGATCGATGGATAACATCAGAGGTGGATACTTCTGGATCCAGAGTTGATGTGGCTGCCTTGTTAAAACCTTTGGCTATGGAAAACCCAGTGGAAAAAACCAATAGCCAAGGAAAAAGAGTACAACACTACATTAACTCCCCCTGAAAAGTACAAGCTTCAGGCTTGTAAATCTCTCAACTGTCTCATCCCAATTCCTAGTACAAGTTTTCTAAAGGTACTGCGAGGTAGAGCTTTAGTAAATAGATCTGCCAGGTTGTTGCAAGACTGGATCTGCTGGATGCCGACCTGGTTGTCTACTTGCTGTTCATGCGTCCAGAAGAGCTTGGGGAAATGTGCTTCGTCCTGTCATCTTTGATGTAGCCACCTCGTAGTTGAGTGATGCAGGCAGCATTGTCTTCATACATGATGGTTGGTCCAAGATCTCCCGTCTTCAGGCCGGTGGTCTTGAGGATATGGTGGATGACTGATCGAAGCAAGAAGCATTCTCTGATAGCTTCGTGGATCGCAATGAGCTCAGAGTGGTTGGATGAGGTCGCTGTCGAAGTCTGCTTCACAGATCTCCATGAGATAGCTGTCCCACCGTATGTGAACACGAAACCGGTCTGGGACTTTGCGGTGTGTGGGTCGGACTTGTATCCTGCATCTGTATAACCGACTAGGTCGGAGGATACACCTTTCTTAAAGTATAGTCACAGGTCCATAGACCCTTGGAGGTAGCACAGAAGGCGCTCACTCCGTTCCAGTGGCGCTTTGAGGGCGCTGAACTGTATCTGGCTAGTAGGTTAACTGTGAACGCTATATCGAGACGTGTGCAGTTTGTCAGGTATAGGAGTGCTCCAATCGCACTTAGGTAGGGTACTTCAGGACCCAGTACTTCCTCCCCCTCTTCCAGCGGTCGAAAGGGGTCTGTGTTAACATCCAATGATCTGACGATCATTGGTGTGCTGAGCGGATGACATTTGTCCATAAGGAAGTTTTTCAGCAACTTCTTTGTGTATGTCGATTGGTGTAACAGGATTCCTCCGCTCAAGTATTCAATTTGTAAGCCTAGACAAAACTTCGTTTTGCCGAGGTCTTTCATCTCAAAAGTCTGTGTGAGACTCTTGGATATCTCACCTATCTCTTCAGGAGATCCGATGATGTTAAGGTCGTCTACGTAGACGGCTATGATTACGAATCCGGTTCCCTTTGCTCTTATAAAGATGCAAGGGCAGACTTCATTTGTTGTGAATTCTTGTTGCACCAGGAATTCACTGAGTCTGTTATACCACATTCTACCTGACTGTTTTAGACCATGCAGTGATCTTTGGAGTTTGACAGAATAGACGTCCCGATGTCTTTCTGTCATTTTAGTCGGTAGTTTATATCCGTCTGGGATTCTCGTATAGATATCCTTATCTATATTTCCGTAAAGGTATGCAGTCACAACGTCCATGAGCTGCATATCTAGGCCTTCCTTTGTAGATAGGCCAATAATGAAACAGAAGGTGATCGCATCCATGACCGGGGAATATGTATCATCATAGTCCATTCCTGGTCGTTGGGAAAAACCTTGTGCAACAAGACGCTCTTTGTAGCGCACGATCTAATTATTCTCGTTTCTTTTTCTCACGAATACCCATTTGTATCCCACAGGTTTAACACCTTTTGGTGTTAGGACTACATGTCCAAAAACTTTGTGTTTCGAGCGTGAGTCCAGCTCTACTCCTATTGCCTCGTTCTACTTTGGCCAATCCTCTCTGCGTTTACATTCTGCTAGAGAGCACGGATCGGTCTCATCGTCGTATTCAGTGACGTGAGTGGCAATAATGAGCGCGAAGTTGTCATCGATGATTGTGCTTTTTCTGTCCAGTACCTCCCCAGTACGTACATAGTTTAATGATATTTCTCCTATATTTTCCTCTTCAGAGGTTGTTAGAAGGGGAGAGGTATCTGAGCTGAGCTCAGCATCTTGTGGTGGTATCGTTATTGTTGCTTCAGGATTTTTCCTCTTTCGAGGGTTTTAATCTTTGGAGCCTGGTGTCGTCCTCTCTTTTGTTGAGGTACGGCCGCTTCTGCTGCAGGTGGATTGCATCCTTCTTTGGGTATGTCAATCCTAGCTGGGGTATTTGCAGCAGGGACGTGTGATCTGACAATCTTCTGGTTGTCAGTGAATTTGTCCGGTAAAATGTGAACTGTATTCTGTATTTGAAGGATCTTCAGGATCTCATCTTCACATTGGTTTATACGCGGATCAAAATGGGATAAAGTTTTGGTATCCCATGAAATGGTCTTTGAAGCTTCTGGCTTCTTTGTGTCAATGCCTAGTTCGGGAAAAGTGTTTTCGTCAAACTCACAATCTGCTAGATGTGCCTTAAAGGCGTCCCCGTTAGGGGTTCCAGGTATCTAATGATCGATGGTGAGTCGAAACTAATGTAGATACATAGTCGCCGTTATGCAAGTTGCATCGGAGAATAAGATTGACTCCTGACGGTCGTAATCTTATTAACGATGCAGCGTGCAAGATGGCATGTCCCCATGCATTTACCGGTAACTGGCATTGCATCAACAATGGACGAGCAATCCATTGTAGTCTCTTGATAAGAGATTCGGCTAACCCGTTCTGGGTGTGAACATGAGCTACAGGATATTCAACTTCTATGCTGGTTGCTTGGCAGTAGTCTAGGAAGACTTGTGATGTGAATTCCCCAGCGTTGTCCAGACGCAATTTCTTGATCTGGTTATCTGGGAAATGTGCCCGCAACTTTATTATTTGTGCCAGTAGCTTTGTAAAGGCTATGTTGCGGGTGGACAGGAGGCACACATACGACCAGTTGGAAGATGCGTCAATTAGTACCATGTAGTACCGAAATGGTCCACTTGCGGGGTGAATAGGTCCGCAAATGTCTCCATGTATTCTCTCTAGGAAGCTCAGAGACTCAGCGTCCACCTTCAGGGGGGATGGTCTCGTAATCAATTTCCCTTTGTGACAAGGGGGACAAGGAGATGCACCCTTTCGAAGTAGCTTCAGGCTTTTCGAGTTAATTCCATAGGATTGGGATATGATGCGCTGCATCATATTCCTTCCAGGGTGTCCTAGTTGATTGTGCCAAAGTTGGAATTCTGGTTGATTATCGCACTTCTGGTGCTCGAGTGTGTTTGCTTCCATTGCTCTTATCCTTGTATGGTAGAGACCTGACGGGAGTCCCTCAAAACGCTCGACGGTGGTTTTAGCACCGTTTTTATGAGACGTTACATACAGGAATTCTCTGTTTTGTTTACTCACCGTCTCGAGGTGGTATTCGTTTAAGTGGATATCTTTAAAGCTTAACAGATTTCTATGGGAGCTAGGGGAGAAAAGCGCATCTTTTATTAGTAGTTGTGTTTTGTTGGGGAGCATAAAATGTGCTTCCCCTGATCCTTCAATAGTTCCTGATGGACCGGATATTGTATTCACGGTTCCATCGTATTTATCAATGCTTTGGAAAAAGCAGATGTCTTGGAGGATCGTGTGCGTAGATGCACTATCCACTAGGCATTTATAATTCATCTAATTTTAAGAGAAAAACATCGTAGTATAAGGCACAAGGGAAAATATACTACTAATAATTATTCAATGTCTGAAAAGTTCATGCAACATGCTAGAAATTAAAACAAGCAGATAGTAACTTGTTTTTCAAACAAAAAATTACAATGCATGGAAAATAGATAGTGCCTCAGTCGAGCAGGTCATCGTTTGACAAGTCCTCAGCGATAAACCTGATTGGTGTCAGGTCTTCTTGTTCCACTAAGTTTGTCTCAGCTTGCTTCTGGCTCGCTTTGTACATGTCCTGTAGGTGGCGTGGAGTCCGACAATTCCTGGACCAGTGTCCAGTCATGACACACCTGTGGCACTTATCTTCACAATCCTTTCTGGTGGTAGATGTCTGGCCGTCGTCCTTTCTCTTCCACACATTTTTCTTCTTTCCCTCATGGTTGGTTCTTGGAGGGGGTCCTCTAGCCTGCTTCTTCATTGCCTTACCCTTTTGGGGTTTGCCTTTGAAGTTGCTCATCTTCTTCCGGGAGGAGCTGTGATGCGTTTCAGGCGCAAGAGCAGTGCCGGTAGGGCGTGAGTTATGGGTGGCCAGAAGGAGGTCTCTATTCTGCTCTGCCATCAGAAGGCATGAGAGAAGCTTTGAGTATTTCGTGAACTTTCGTTCACGATACTGTTGCATTAGTATAACATCCTTCTCGTGGAAGGATGTATACGGCTTCTCTAACATGCTCTCCTCTGTCACTTTTTTACCACACAACTTCATGCGTGAGGTGATGCTAAAGAGTGCCGAGTTGTACTCGGCAATAGACTTAAAATCTTGGAGACGAAGGTTCTCCCATTCATATCGCGCTCGGGGGAGTATAACATCTCTTTGATGTTTATACCTATCCTCGAGGGCGGTCCATAACTCATAAGAGTCTTCCACCGTGAGGTACTCGGCCTTCAGGGTCTGATCGATTTGGCGTCTGATATAGATAATTGCTTTCGCTTTATCTATATCAGAAACCTTATCGCCTACAACGATGGCATGGCTCAGTCCCTGTGCTCGCAGATGGGATTTTATGTCCAACTGCCAGCTTAAATAGTTCTTGCCTGTAGCATCCAATACTTCGAAATCGACGCTCGCAATTTTGGCCATTTATCTCTCTAGCATGTTTAAGAATATGCAATAATTAGATATTTTCACAGAAAAATAAATAATTAAGCATTTCAGACACAGATATTTGCTGCGTGGATTGGCTAATCACCATATTAATTACAGTCCATACAGTCCCAAAAAGAATGAAAGTACAACTCGGGAACACCCGTGGGGCTTCTATTCTTCTGGAATGGTTCTTCATCTTCCTGAGGCATCCGTCGGTCTTGTAATTATACAAAAATATCCTCACTACATATTTCTCTCTCAAAAAAAGAAAATAATGCAAGGGGAATAATGGTGATAACTAGCCGATCCAAAATCACAGCAAATATAAACATTCGTCGCATGCAGAAAAAATGCAGCAGGCATTTAATCATCACAGGCTGTTTATTCATTACAGGCAATTAATCATCACATGCAGTTTTGGAAATGAAAATTTTTCGTTTAAAAATTATTGGACCACTGGGCAACGTCATACACCGTTAGGTTAGTTGACTAACGGCAGAGCGGTCGATCTTCCTAATTTTTAAACGTATAATAATCAGATAATCCGAATAAAATGCGATGAATTAGAAGCTTGTAATTTGTCCAGATTTTAACGAAAGAGACATCGTAATTAAATCTGAAAATAATTTTGAAAAATAGAAAATTTTTGTGGTCAAACCCTAGTTAGGGTTTTTGGTCGCGTGAGTTGCCGCTTCTGGCAGCTAGGGTTTTCGGACACGCGCGCGCAAAGGGGGGACCGCTGCAGGCGGCTGGGCCCGTTCGCCGCTACGGGCAACGGCGGGGGGTCCGCCGCTACGGGCGCCGGTGGGACCGTCGCTGCGGCCCGCCGTCGCAGCGGCAGGGGTGCCCGCCGCTGCAGGCGGCGGGTTCTGCCCGCCGCTTCCAGCGGCGAGAGGGTAGCCCGCCTCTTCCAGCGGCGGGATCTGCCCGCCGCTGCGAGCAGCGGCGATTTCCGCACGCTGCTTCGAGCGGCGGCGGAAATTGCGCGGGATGGGGTGGTCGCGTGACGGCTTCCGGCCGCGCGGCGAAGAAGAATCCCCCAAGGGTTTAATGGTTTTGGGGAAGAAGATGGTAAAAATTCGATTTTTATTGAGAAAAATCCGTTTTTAATCTTCAAAAAAGCGGTTTTTATTGTAAAAAGTTGATTTTTAACAATAAAAACGTTGATTTTTCATTAAACAATTGATCCAAGTATTTGGATCAAGACATATACGCATACGAATTTAGATCTAGGGAAAAGAATTACCTCTGGATCCTACCCGCTGGATCTAGCGATGTTCGGTGAAAGAAGCCAGTTCGCGTCGCGTTCGTCTGTCGGCAGAGGTTCCGCTCAGCCTCGAGCGTGCTGATAACGTGTTGTAAACTTGGTGGCTACGGAATCCGTAACCATGTATTTATAGCAATAGAGTTACATAATGGGTGGATACTCAATAACAAGTTGGGCCTCCAAAAGCCCGTTTATAACAAAAGGAACTATTAACACCAAAACACATTGTTTCAACACCTGTATCTTAAGAGAAAAATTGCACTTACTAGGTGGCTTTATATCGATTTTTTATTATCTAGA
Organism: Scilla litardierei; assembly: GCA_030789695.1. NCBI lineage: Eukaryota > Viridiplantae > Streptophyta > Magnoliopsida > Asparagales > Asparagaceae > Scilla > Scilla litardierei. The sequence goes on from CM061131.1 coordinate 133,499,347, forward strand.
AGTTCCATCGGATTCCATATTCATAGGATCTTTTCCCATCTTTAATTTGGAATCCTACTGGAAGCCCTAAAAATATTAATTTATTTTTCTTTTACAAAAAAACCCTTAACGAGAACTTGACTGATTTGATCTCATCTCTATTAACATTAAATATTTCATTTTTCAATTCAATTTGACCAAATAAGCCGAGAGAGGAGGTTCTATTTCAGAATAATAGTTATATGTTTTACATTCAGTTGTAGTTTTCTTAAATAAGACAGTTTTTTTCAATGAAAACCTTATAAATAATTTTAGTCTTGAAATATATAAGGTCAAGATATTAGACTATATTTTTTATCTTGCCTAGCCATGAGTTTACTATTTTTAATTTTATAAACTATCGCTTGTTAGACCATTTTGTATTTAGTTTTATATGTGTAATATATGTATATCAAAGGAAATTTCCTCATACATAGATCAAAATGTTCACTCTCCACATCTTTATTGGATGATTGGCATTGTTCATTTTGGATGTTCATATTTCAAAACCCAAATGCACCAAAGATCTGGTGAACGCCAAGCTCTTTGTTCATATAGGGGTGGGAAAAATTCAATTATTTTGAAATCGGAAAATTTCCAATGATCCGTTGCGTGATCACACAATATTAAAACCTCAAGATTTTTAGCGTCTGTATCTTAAGACGTTCAGATCAACATGAATAGTGCCATTCGTCAAGGAAAGAAGAGTTTTCCCCTTTTAAAAGTACCACTTGAGGAAATTTTGGGAAAATTCCTCCTTAAAGTTATACTCATTTTTCGCTTTATACGTCTCCAAAACTTTGTGGAAGTATCAGTTTATGTAGTGCCTCTGTTGGCCCAATTGGCTTGCTCCATCCGTGCTCATTATGATATAGTATCATATTTTATGTTATTTTCTGGAGGAAGAGGGAAGGATGATGAAGGCATCTTGTAATGTACCTTTTGCTTATTCCTTCACAATTCCATTCCCCTTGATATTGCATACCGTTTTGTATATGTGCGCTCTTTCCGCAATGAAAAATCTAAACTGTGAATGATTCTGTTGCCATATGAAATTTCTTCTGATTACTATCATTACTTCCTGTCCTTGTGAAATCAGGAACATGCGGATAAGGGCGAGCAGCTCCATACCTCAAACCTTGACAGGGTGGACAGTTGTACAGTTGGTGAAAGCTCAAAGGCTCCGACTTGTTCAACCTCATCTTGCCTGAAGAATGGTTTAGATTTGTTTCCTGAAAAATGTAATGATGTCTTCTCCACCGAGACTGGTGAACTGGGAAAGAAAATATCTGTCTCGATAGAGGATTGTGGTTACGTACCCGATAGTCCCACTTCCTCCTTTGGTGAAAATCCAGAGATTGATACTAGAAAGACAGATGAGGATAGCCGCAGCAGAGATCCTCGGGAAATTGATACTAATAAGATAGATGAGAGAATGAGTTGCAAAGATACGCAGAAAAATGATGCTAGAAAGACAGATGAGGATGGGAGTTGCAGAGAATCTCAGGGAATTGATGGTGCAAGTGGAACTAAAGGGCACGATGTAAAATCTGATGAAGTTAGCGCAGCTGAAGATAAAGGCGTGGATAATGATGATTTTGAGCTGACAGACACAACTGGCAAAATCGAGACAACCGAGTATGACATCACGGAAAAAGTTTCTTCTCAAATTAACACTTTCAAGGTGCATGCTCTGGTTGGTGAAGATTGCGAGGTGGTCGATGCTGCAAATGAGGTAGATGGTGGAAAACAAATGGACTGCACGGAAAGGGGGACTCATATTGTCGTCGTCAAGGGTGGGGCGTCCGACGAAGGGTCTCTTCATCCACATGATTCAAAAGATACAGTAATCAGCGCCGATAACAAGTTATTGGGCAAAGATGGCGCTGGACTAAAAAGGGAGGAACCGAGCAGACGGATTGAGGTGCATTACCAAAAACGTCGTAAGATTTCCCAACCTGAAGCTAGGAGGCGTACCCGAAGCATTTCCAGAGACTGCACATCATGACCGCTCTTCACATGTGTCCATGAAATTTAGTTGAATGCAAGTTTTATTTCTACATATACCATGTAAATCCTCTGTAGCATGCTGCTTTAGATCTGAAAGGACTTCCCTTCTGGCGTCTCATCTTGTTTCCTTGTTAATATTTAAACTTATCTTTCAGCTACCTGCTTGTATCTGCTGTTAGTTAAAGGCTTTTATATCACCACAGGTGCCGTAGCGATTCTGGTTACCTGAACAATGAATTCTATTATTGTTGCTGATTTCACAGCGACTAACATGTCATTATTGATGCGCATCAAGGAAAATTTTACTGATAGTCTCATTGATGGGTAATTCGTGTGCAGTTGAGCAACAGATAAAACTAATGTGCAGGTTTCTTATTTGGTACCGCATCACGGTTCTTGTGAGATTTGCTTCTGCTTGGATTTGTTGTGCTCCGTATCTGGGAAGATGCAAGTGCCATCGGACGTACATGTACGCCTTTAATATATTTCTGTACATTTAACCGTTCTGTCAAAACATCTAAAAATTTAAGATGAGTAAAATTTACCAAAAAAAATTAATTAGAAAAACTGACCCAGTTATGTCACGTAAGTGCTGATTGGGATTTGATTTTTTCGACTTGGATGCACTTTGTCGTACTTGCCAAGTGTAGGCATATCAATTTTTTACACTTGGCTCTACTTGGGAGGTGCAGCAAGTGCTGCCAAACTGTATTACTAAATTGTATTACTGATAAGAATTTGACATCAAACAAGAATTTGACATCAAACACAAGTGGCGGGGTGATATCACGCTTTGTTTCTGAGTGAGAGACCTTGGGTTTGATTCTTGACATCATCTTGAAATTAGTTTTTGTTGTAAATATGCTCATTGGGTAGCCACTCATCATTGAATGCTATATATATATGAGGGCATGGGCTTCTAACCCACTACACCTTTTACCCTCCGTTTTTCCCTTCATAACATGTTATCAGCACGATCTACTCGAAAGAAAAAGACGACGGCTCTCAAAGAGGAGTTCATCCCCAACGTCAGTCTTGTTCTTCTCAACGTGGAGCGTATATTGCATCTTTCATCGACCGTCGTCTTGATTCCATAGCCGAAACTAGAAGGTAAATCCTCAAATTTTTTTAGACCTAGACTTGCTTTCCATGTAGATCTGCATGTCTAAAATAAATTAAAAATTTTGGTTTTTTTATGATCCATGGCCGCGCCTTGAAGGCGCAGCGACCATGCCTTCGTGCACGGCTAGGCCATGCCCAAAAGGGCATGGCCGGCCGTGCCTGCAAGCTAGGCCATGCCCAAAAGGGCATGGCCGGCCGTGCCTGCAAGGGCGCGGCCAGCCGCGCCCTGCAGGCGCCCCCGGCCGCGCCCACACAGGGCACGGCCAGCTGCCGCGGCCCCCCTCCCCCCTCCTTGGGTTTTTCGAAACCCTAGCCCTTAACGGGCTATTTTGGGAGAGGCCCATTAACTCTTTCTTGGTTGTTTTTTTGGCACTAAAGCCCGAAAATTAGCCCATTTTTGCACAAACGTTTCTTTTTAAATTATTTGGGCCTCTAAATCCCACTAATTAAAGAAATATTTAATTGTGATAGAGTTGGGCGGAAAAATAAATAAAGATACAAAATGGATCATAATTATACAAAATGGATCATAATTACATGTTTTAAATTCTATTGTTAGAAATTTAAGCACACACTTCACATGTTTGATTATTTTTAAATCTATGCATGTAATGTCATATATCTGCGTGGTTGTATATGTATATAATATCTGCGTGGATGTGCTATTAGACTATGTTTTTAGGGATCGGATAGGTTTCTGACACTTTTCCTTTTTTCTGCAATTTTTTTCTTTTTGATATGAAGGCGCTAGCATAAAGAGAAAGGGACTTTTCTTAAAGTTCCCAATTTGTCTTTATTTTATGCACTTTTTTTATTTAGGGGATGTATCTTCGGACTTTTTCTTTTCTTTTTAGTGCTCGGCTGGCTGATCCACATAGTTCTAAATTAATTCTTTGCTTATATTAAATGCGTGGATGTTTAACTTTAATAGTCAAATAATTCATGTTATTTTTATGTTGCTAGATTGCACAGATGGCCAGACTTGCTAATGTTGATTTCTCGGTCCTGAAGTCCGATGGATCGAACTACTTGAGTTGGCAGCTAGACCTGAAGTTCCACCTGCACTCTCATGGGTTCAATCTAACATCCACAGCAAAGGTAACAATCAGTATTGCCACAGCTGAAAAGGATGCTTCTAAAGAAGCCCCTACTGCAGAAGAAGTTTCCGATATACTTAAGGCGAAAGCCATTATTTATATCAGGAAACACTTAGACTCGACCCTGAAGGACGAGAATCTTACTGTAGAGGATCCATATGAGCTGTGGACCGTACTTGAGAATATGTACAGACATCAAAGGGATATCATACTCCCTCTTGCACAGTACGAGTGGACTCACCTCCGCATACATGATTACAAATCCGTAGCGGAGTATAACTCAGCATTATTCTGAATCACCTCACGCCTGAAGTTGTGTGGTGAGAATGTGCCTGAGAGGATGGTGCTAGAGAAGACATTTACGCCTTTTCATGAGAAGGACATGATCCTCATGAAATAGTACTGTGAATGAAAGTTCACAAAGTACTCCGATCTGCTCTCATGCCTAGTAATGGTTGAACAGAACAGAGAGTTGTTGATTGCCACTCACAATCTACGCCCTCATGGCTCCGCTCCACGTCCACCTCCAGCAGAGGCACATTTCCAGTCTTCCCAGAAGAAGAAGATGGATAAGAAGGCAAAGTTCCAGAAATGGAAAGAACGGAAGCAGCGGAAAAAGGCTACTCCTCAGGCTCCTCCCCAGAACCAGAAGTTCGTGGCAAAGAAGCAACAGTGGACGCCTAATAAAGGTGGTCCTCCCAAGAAAGACTGGGAGGATAAATGCTCTAGATGCGGAATGACTGGCCATTGGTCCAGAAACTGTCGCAAATTCAGACACATACAGGACCTCTACCAAGCAAGTCTCAAGCCTCATGCTAAGACAAACTTGATAGATGAGGCAGCGTTACCAACTACTGCATGGAATCCAGAAGATTTCATTAATGACAACATTATGTGGTCATGGACAATCTGTATCTTACTTTCTAGCACTGTATCTTATTTTATGTCTTCCTATTCCATGTTAGCTACTTTTTTTGTCAACTTTTAAATATAAACTAGTCATAACATGTGCCCTAAGGGCATGGTTCATTTAAAATATCTCACCTCAAAATATTGGTTCCCCTAGTTTTAAATGAACAACAATGATCAAATCATGTTAAATAATTACCTCAAAAAATTTAGTTTTCCCCAAAATTTAGTTCCCCCGAAGAATTTAGTTCCCAAAAAAAATTTGAATCCCTAAATCGATTTACCCCAAACATTTCATCATGCAAAAGTGTTATATCCTTCTTAACGCACGAAAAATGACCTTATTTTCTCATCAAAAACATACGTAGTTGTGATTAAAATTTTAATTTAAGTGCTTTTTATTGTCAGCAATAACTGCTATTTAAAAATTTGAAATTTGTGAAGTGCTTTAACCCCAATCACAAATAACTGTTATTTAAAAATTTGCGGATTGTTTAACCCCTGTCACAAAAATCACAAATAACTTTATTGCTGATTGTTTAACCGTAACCACAAATTTAAAATTTTTTTATTAACCCTAAATCACAATAACTGTTATTTGCTGATTGTTTAACCCCCATGTTTGTTTCCCCCTCATGGTTTGTTTTCCCTCCAAAATTTAAGTTTTGAGCTTTCATATTTGAGTTATCAATGTTTTAAGTTTTCCAACAAAATTTCCCCCCAAAATTTAGCTATTTCTTATGTCATAGTCATCATCCTAGTCACTACCTCAAAATATTACTGGGACAAAACTGACATGTAGGATAAAATTCAAAGAACGTCGTCATTTGTATAATAGATGAAAGTATTCTCTTTTCGTAGTATTTATTGAATGCTTTTCATTTTTAGATATGGAATCTTTATGCTTAGTGGACAGTGCGTCAACGCACTCTATTCTTCAGTGTATAGACTACTTTACGAGCATTGGTAGTTACTCTGGTCCATTGAGAACAATCTCAGGACTGATGTGTCCATATTTTACACTTTTTTCATATCATCATGACATCGCATTCCATGCCATTTTCACGTCCAAATCCCATATTTCCCTACGATATCGCATTTCTGACGTTATATTCGAATTTCGTAGTATTTTATGAGTTTTCAGGGATTTTGGAGCGATTTGGGACCTGACATGGGTATGGACACATCTGACACGTCCGTGAGCTCGTTAGCGAAGCTCTACAAGAGTTCGCCATGTTTTGGGAGCCATGGGAGGAGTGGAGGAGAGAGCAAGAGGAGAGGAGGAGAGCAGATGTTGCAGGAGAGAGCTTCCCAGACGACTTGACCGAGCAGAGCAGCTGCTCGGTCGAGCAGATGCAAAGAAGAGCAAAGCCGCAGAAACGCAGCCTGCTCGGACCGAGCAGTCATAGTGCTCGGTCAAGCAGCCTCTCATTCAGAAGCTCGACTAATTCTTGCACGACCCGAGCGACTTCTTCAGGGACCGAGTCAGCTCTCTGCTCGGACCGAGCAGAGCTGACTCAGCCCGTGCAGACAGAGTAAAGATTTTGGAGGAGCATAATTTCCTGTTGTGCTCGGTTGAGCAGTACAGCTGCTCGGCCTGAGCAACTGACTGAGCAACGCACTGCTCGACCGCGTCGCCTACTCGGTCGACGATGCTGAGGCCATTTTTCGAAGGATCTTTGAGAGAGGCTTTTGCGCGATTTGGGGGAGTGAAGTCTGGGAGCTGCGACGAAGGCTGGGAGCGAATTCATTCGGAGTTTTTTGAGTAGTTTTGGAGAGCGAAGATTAGAGAATTTTTGTGAGATCTAGATTTACTTTCGAAGACTGTTGGATCGAAATCATTGGAAGTTCATTTTGTTATTCTTGCGTTTGGAACCTTGATTCTTTTGGGATCTACTAATTGTTATTTTTCTTCAGCTCTCGCTGTAAGTTTTTGATCTTCATTCTATTAATTTGCTATGATGTTTTCTTCCCTAAAGATTGTGTTTTTACCCGTTACATCGCCATGAGTGAGTAGTTCTTTCCTATGGTTGATGGGTTAGCCTTAAGATCCGAGGGGGAAGACGTAGATCTGGATCCCTATGTTGAATTAGGAATTTAGGGGAATATTTCGGTCGATCATATCGAATCCCTAGATAACCCGTACTGAGATCATGCCCACGGTCTGTGGAATTGATGTGCTTAATGGGTATCTTTGATATTCGATAGGGAAATCTGTGGATCCAACCAAGGCTCGTGACCATGCCCGACTCGTGCCATGATGGGATCCCCGACGAACTGTACCGCTACGTTGACGGTTACCGCTATTGCATCAACGAGAGCCATCGAAATACCTCGTAATTCTAGCCCACGAGAGTGATATGAATTGGGAGATTAATCTCCAACCTTAATGCAACGTAAGGATTCTATTACAACGTCGATCCCCGACGATCTTAGCGGTGATCCCTAACACCCTAGTCCTTTTTATTATTGAAACAACAACAACACAACAACCAATTCTCTCAACCCGATAGCTATCTCACTTCGAGATATAGAAGTAAACTAAGAACCCAAATACACTATCCCTGTCCCTGTGGGATTCGATATCTTTTATACTACAACTTGACACCGTCCGCTTGCGGATAGAGCCCGAAATTGACACCTAGGGGCCATACCACGCCTGGCGATCGTGACACCGCCAGGTGGAATCTAGGTGTAGGTTTCGGATGCGTCAAGTTTTTGGCACTGTTGCCGGGAACGGCAATAGTGTTTATCTCAGTTTATTTTTATTTTGAGAAGTTTGCTAGCACTCTAAACATTTCTCACATTTCTATTTATCTCAGTTTATTTTTCAATTTTGAGAAGTTTGCTAGCTTCTCTCCTTATCATTTACATGGTCTTTAGGATTCACGCATGGACGAATCCATGATTGAATGCGCAGCCAGAGAACTGATTGATGCAGTTCTGTTTATCGGCTCAGGAACCTATGTTGAAGGTAACGCAAATCAGCAATTGGTCATGGATCATATAATGAGCAAGGTTTCTGATGTAAGTACCATTGAGGGCGACATTCGCATAAGCTTCGAAGAGGATGTGATGTTCATCCAGATCATTGAGGCCTTACCTGTTGATGCAGGCTGGAGAGAGACTCATCAATTGGAACCATTGAATGATTCTCAGTTATTGGATATAATAGAGAGCGTGGTAGCTGATGTATGGGCCCATGGCCCAGTGGAATTCCCTACAGACGACCCGGTTACACAAGAGCTCTAAGTTTTCATTGCGAATGCTTTCCACAATGCGGATGCCTTGGATGGTGTCTCCATCGCTGATGGAATCTATGTGCGGTACGAGGGAGACACACTACGCTTCTACAGCGATAGCCTCCCACAGATTTCAGCATGTGAAGAACATGCCTGTGAGGAATACATAGATCCCTCACCATTACACCTTGCCTCTGTTGACAGATGCGCTATGGAAACGGAATCTGCAGACGTCTGCCATGACATACCATCATCTCCCTGCTCTTCTTATGATTCTGCCAACAAAGAGTTTCCACCTTTCGAACCATAAATTGAGGACGCGTCTTTCTCACAGGTGAGAGATGACGGGGGTACAGCGCCCCCTCAGGTAGAACTAAAACCTCTTCCTGCCAATTTGAAATATGCTTTCTTGGGGGAAAATTCCACATACTCCATTATTGTCAATGCGGCTCTCACCGAGCCCCAGCTATAAAGCCACCTAAAAATCCTTAAATCCCACAGAAAAGTAATAGTGTAGAACATCGCTGACCTGAAGGGTATCAGCGAAACCATATGCACCCATAGGATTCATCTAGAGGATAAGGACGCCACCTCCATTGAGCCTCGAAGGCAATTGAATCCCAATATGAAGGAGGTAGTGAAAAAGGAGGTCTTGAAGCTTTTAGAGGCCGACATTATTTATCCCATTTCCGATAGTAAATGGGTTAGTCCTGTGCAGGTTGTCCCTAAGAAAGTGGGCTTGACAGTCGTTAGGAACGAAAAAAATGAGGTAATATCCACTAGGACTGTCACCGGTTGGCGGATGTGTATCGACTATAGGAAACTCAATAAGGCCACCAGAAAAGACCATTACCATCTACCCTTTATCGACCAAATGCTTGAGTGCTTAGCCAAACACAAATACTTCTGTTACCTAGACGGATACTCTAGATTCTTCCAAATCACGTTGCATCGGAAAGACCAAGAAAAGACTACGTTCACATGTCCATACGGCATATTCGCCTATCGAAAAATGCCGTTTGGGCTATGTAATGCACCTGCCACATTTCAAAGGTGCATGACGTCTATTTTCTCAAACTTCATCGAGAATATTATAGAAGTCTTCATGGACGATTTTTCTGTTATATGGCACCGAGTTTGATGATTGCTTAGCAAATTTATCCAAGGTTCTAGAACGGTGTCATGACAATAATCTGACCCTGAATTGGGAAAAGTGTCATTTCATGGTGACAGAAGGGGTTGTGCTTGGCCACGTTATTACCTCCAAGGGAATTGAGGTTGATAAAGCCAAGGTCGAAGTTATTAAGAGTTTACCGCCTCCCACTAACCTTAAGGGCATCCGTGGTTTCCTAGGGCACGCAGGTTTCTATCGCCTCTTCATAAAGGATTTTTCTAATATTGCTCACCCTCTCACGGAGCTCCTTGCCAAGGACGATCCTTTTGTGTTTACTGACACATGTTTGCTAGCCTTTAACAGGTTAAAGGAAGCTCTCATCTCAGCATCGATTATACAGCCGCCAGATTGGAATCTGATGTTTGAGCTTATGAGTTACGTTAGCAACCAAGCAGTGGGAGTTGTTCTTGGCCAAAGGAAGGAAGGAAAGCTTCATGCTATATACTACGCTAGCAAGACCTTGGATGCTGCTCAAAAGAACTACACCACTATGGAGAAGGAGCTTCTAGCCGTGGTTTATTTTATCGAGAAGTTCAGGTCCTACCTCTTGGGGTCCAAGGTGATTATCCACACAGATCACGCTGCGTTGAAATACCTACTAAGCAAGAAGGAAGCTAAACCATGTCTGATATGGTGGATCCTCCTGCTCCAAGAATTTGATATTGAGATCAAATACAAGAAGGGAGCAGAGAACGTGGTAGCAGACCACTTGTCGCAGTGAATCCAAAGGCACGGGGATGACAGCTTGCCGATTGACGATTCTTTCACCGGTGAACAGTTATTTGCGACGAATTCCTCTGGAGCCCCCTGGTACGCTGATATAGTGAATTACCTGGTGAGCGGCATAGTCCCGCACGGGTTGGCGACCTATTCGAGGAGGAAGTTCCTGCACGATGCCAAGAGTTACTTCTGGAACGACCCGTACCTGTTCAGAACATGTGCTGACAGGATCATCAGGCGATGTATCCCAAAGGAAGAAGCGACCTCCATCATATCGCATTGCCACGATCAACCATGTGGATATGCAGCTGTCACCAAAACCACGGCAAAAATCCTCCAAAGTGGTTTCTATTGGCCCACTATATTCAGAGATGCAAACAAATACATCAGGAAATGTGATAGATGCCAGAGGACGGGAAATATCACGAAGAAGAATGAAACACCCCTTCATGGCATCTTGGAGATAGAACTATTTGACTGTTGGGGCGTTGAATTCATGGGACATTTTCCATCGAGTAACGGCAATAAGTACATCTTGGTCGTCGTCGATTACGTCTCGAAGTGGGTGGAAGCCATGGCTACCCCGACAAATGATGCGAGGATAGTAGCTAAGTTTTTCAAGAATACCATCTTTCCTCGTTTTGGAGTCCCCGGACAATCATAAGTGATAGAGGGAGCCATTTCATCGAGAAGAAGTTCGAGACGATGCTGAAAAAATATGGAGTTCATCACAAAGTCGCTCTTACTTATCACCCTCAAACTAGTGGCCAAGTGGAGGTATCCAACAGAGAAATCAAAAGCATCCTGGAGAAGACAGTTAGCGCCTCAAGGAAGGACTGGTCACACAAGTTGGGCGACGCCCTTTGGGCATATCGCACCACCTTCAAAACTCCCATCGGCACAACTCCCTACAGACTAGTGTATGGAAAAGCTTGCCACCTTCCAGTAGAGTTGGAACACAGAGCGTATTGGGCAATAAAGAAAATGAATTTTGACTACTAAAGTGCCGCCACGAGACGGGCCTTACACAGCAATGAGTTGGACGAAATTCGACGACATGTTTATGAGAATGCAAAGATATATAAGGAGAGAACCAAGGCTTATCATGATAGGAACATCACGGTGGTTCGCCATGATGTTGGTGACCAGGTACTCCTCTACAATTCAAGATTACGCCTCTTCCCCGAAAAATTAAAGTCAAGGTGGTCCGGCACTTACCAAATAGTAAGCCTATCTCCGGGAGGTGCCGTTGAGTTCGAAGGAAAAAAACGGAAATTTCAAAGTAAACGTCAAGAGGATTAAACCGTACAGAGCAGGAGAACCAATAGGACAAGAGGAGACATACTTTCTCAAGGGATCCCCTACAGACTGTTGAAAAACTTGAGGGAGTCGAGCTCATGACTCAAAACGAGTGCTTATTGGGAGGCAACCCAATCTCTCATACCTTAGATTTTCCTCTTTCAACTTCTTATTCCTTTTTCTCTATCTATCTAAGAAAAACGAATAAAAGGGGTATTCATTCCTCTTAAAAATACAAAAATTTGATGAGTTCTTCCTCTATACAGGTTGAACATGAGGGGACATGCAGATCGACATTTCAAACGGAAGGAAATTGGAGGAGAGCACCAGATTGGATGAGAAAAGAAAGAAAAAGGAACTAAAAAGGGGACACAGGAGACTCGACCGAGCAGCCACTCTGCTCGGTCGAGCAGCGCAGATACGAAAAAGGAGGGAGAAATCATCACTCTACCTACACAGCTCGAGCAGCCTCAGCTCGGTCCGAGTAGATATCGACTCGACGGAGCATTCGACTGCTCGGTCGAGCAGCGCAGGGACGATAATTGCGAGCAAAATCATCACTCTGTCTATACGGCCCGAGCGGTATTGGCTCGGCCCGAGCAGAAGGTGACTCGACCGAGCATCCTAATGCTACGTCGAGTATGACAGGCTTTTGAAAATGTGGAGAAAACGCCGTTCTGTCAACATGGTCCGAGCGATAGCAGCTCGGCCCGAGTGGTTTCCAGCCCGACCGAGTAACCTCCTGCTCGACCGAGCAGGCTAAAAGGGAGTATTCGAATTTTATCCCCATTCATATTGCACCTTGCTCGACCGAGCAATCACATTGTTCGGCCCGAGCCGGCTGTAATTAATCTCGGGTCCTATATTTTTTCGGGTTCAAGCCGCTTATTAAACCCACACCCACCCGTTAACCCTTTCCCTTAAACGCCCTACCCTAATCACCCCCGAGCCACCCCCTTCTACTCGGCCCTGTCGACAACTCGTAGTCGCCTTCGCCCGCCCCTCCCGCACGATCAGTCGCCTTCTCTCTCTCTCTCTCTCTCTCTCTCTCTCTCTCTCTCTCTCTCTCTCTCTCTCTCTCTCTCTCTCTCTCTCTCTCTCTCTCTCTCTCTCTCTCTCTCTCCCACCGCCGACCACCTCACGACCCACCCCCTCAAACCCATGCCTATCCCTCTCAGCCATTACCCCCTCCTCTCTCATCGCACCATACAGAACCCCCCTCTCTCTCCTCGTTCATTAATCTCCACCGAGCAGTACAGCTCGGACCGAGCAGTATAACTGCTCGGTCGAGCAACACCACGTCAACAATTCCCTTATTTTTATGTTTAATTTACTGACGTTTTTTCATCTCTCTTTGAGGTACGATTTGCCTACGTCAGAAGACACATCTAGAAGCAGCTTGGGGGACACTCCAGATCAGTGACAATCACGTGACACTCTCAACGCCATCTCATTCTTGTCACGCCCCGCTTCCCATTGTACTTGGGAGCGAGGACGCGACGAAGGTCCGCATGTGCTTAAAGCAAGAAGGAAGTACTTTTCTTTTCTTTCCTCCTTGGTTTAAGCACATTACGCGTCTGTGTGATAACATCCTGCAGGTTCTTGCATGCGACTCAAACAACACAGATAAATAATTTAGTTACAATCTCAAATCTCAAAAGATAGTTTACAAAAATGAAGGAAATGAAGGAGGGAGGGTCATAAGCCCGTACAAATAATAAAGGAAAGAGTAACAAATACAATGATGCTGCGAAGGTACAAAGCTTCTCAGCGGGAACTCAGCGGCATGGCACTCCTGATCAACCTGCTCAGTCTCTAAGCAAACGCTTCTGCAGACCTATCTAATACCTGACGTATATTTCACAAGACAAGGAAATATACGTCAGCGAGGGTCGCTCGGCAAGATTTAAAAAGATACAAAGGAACTTGACCATCGGCAAGGTTTTCAAAAACATTTACATGACAATATAAGAATCAAAATAGAAGTCACATTAGTTAGAGCATGGCAGCGTAAGAAACATATAAGCACTGGCAAGTATAGTGTGCAAAGTAGTGAGCAGGCGAGGTGTAGTGCATAAAATAACGAACATGACAAGGTGTAATGTGTATAGCAATAAGCATGGCAGGTGTTGTGTGTACAGCAATAAGCATAGTAAGTGTGTGCACAGTGTAAGGACCCTGTCTATGGGGAAAAACTAGAAGGGGGGGTTGAATAGTGTTTATGCAAATTTAAAAGGAATTTACGCCAAATAAAATGCAATCCAACAAATAGTGCTGAATAGAAAAACAACCCAAAGAGAAACACACGCAAACGCAGATATGTTTCAAGAGTTCGTATTACCCAAGTCAACTCCTGACTTGTTCCCGGTAATCCTACGTCCCTACCACCCGGATACCACCGGATACTCAAGTTAGAACCCTAACTTGAGGTTTCCTTAAAACCCCACTTGTAGCAACCCTACAAGTGCAATCGAATACAATCGATGTCCTTGACTCCCACAACCAGGGAGCAAGCAAAAACCACTCTCACAACCGAGAGCACAATTCAAATAAAGAAGTTATGAAATCTGAAAGCAACACTTACAATCACCTATGCCTTGAAGTAGAACTTGAAGGAGAAGTGTGATATGTGTTGAAGAACTCTCTTGAAAGAGAGGAGAAAGCCCTTTCTCTTGACTGCACCAAATGCCTAGAAGATCAAACTTTGGTTCTAGGTTGGAGAGCAAGAGAACAAGATTTGGAAATACTTAGGGCTTTGGATTTGAGAGCTTTGATCTTTGGAAATGAAAGCTTGAAGGATTTTGCAATGAATGAGTAACCTTCCAATGAAACAGTAGAGCTCTATTTATAGCTTTCTCAAATCCATAAAACAGTTTAGGCAAAAACCCAATCGAAATCCGTGAGAAAAATCTCAACGGATATAATCTGAACTCGCGACAGTCGACTGTTGAACAAACCACAGTCGACTGTTGCACAGTCAGCAAGGGTAGGTGAGAATTCATAACGGTAACTTACCACGTGGACAGTCGACTGATGAAGCCAAGACAGTCGTCTGTAAAACCAACAGGCGATTGTACATGCTTCGACAGGCGACTGGCCAAGAGAAGAGTAAGTTAGATAAAATACTGGAAATCTCACAAGATACAGGACAGACGACTGATGCAAGGAACACAGTCGACTGTCAATCAGAACAGGCGACTGTATATCCTTAAACAGACGACTGTCACAGACAGGAGAAATTTCCAGAGAGCTGAGTCAAAGAATAGACTTACAGACAGGCGACTGTTGCAGCATAGACAGTCGACTGATCTAATAGACAGTCAACTGTATATACAGCATAAGTCGAATGGCCGTAGAAATCGGATCAAACAGAGTTTGGACAAGGAGAGACATGCGCCTGATGAACCATTCACAGTCGACTGTCACTATGACAGGCGCCTGTAAAACGTTCAACAGTAGCCTGTGCGAGATAATCAGAGAGGGCCCAAAAACTACATTGTAATAGTCTGTGCATAACAGGCGACTGTAGAACAAAACACATGCGACTGTTGATGAGACAGGCGACTGTAAACTGTTAAGCAGTCGGCTGTTATAAACAATCCTAGCACAAACACAAGAGGATTGAATTGGGATCAAAGGACAAAAGTCTAAAGATGTCCTAAGACAGAATGTAGAAGTGTGTGAGTGCTCCATCAAAGTTCTACTTCTGAGCTACATACTAGAAGAGATAAAAGAAAAATTACATTGACGAAAAATCTCTTCTTTCCATCGTATGAGCTTGAAGTCTTTACGGAGCTTCAATCATCAATCAACGATCATCCAATTCATATCATTTGCCTTCAATGGCGTTTGAGAGTCATCCATTGCTATTTGATCTTCATAATAAGCTTAGGCAATGGATTAACTGCAAAATAGGGGATTAGTCACAAGTATTTATGTTTGCTCATCATTAATACCAAGTAGGGAGAAGTCCAATACTCAACATTCTCCCCCTTTTTGATGATGACAAACAAACATAAACTAAAAGATAAATAATTGTGCGCAATGAAAACTTACTCCCCCTATATAGATGCCAATCAAGTTAGTGAACAAATATTAGAGCATCTACATAGAAATTGAAGCAAATGAGTGAGACATGAATGAATTCAATTCAAGAAATCTAGGAAATAAAATCCCTATTCATTGTAATCTTACTCCCCCTGAATCTAAGGCAACGAAAATCTTAGATTCAAGCGTTAGAACATACTTAGCACATCCATTCTGAATCTTGTGTGTTTATTTCTCTCCCCCTATGGCATTATCCAAAAAGGTGGGAGCAAATAACAACAACAATAATAGTGCTAAAATACGAACTAACAACAATCAAGGAGTATAAAGATATATCAAATCAAAAACTCATAAAATCTCATCATATACACATGTGAGTAATGGAAGTGAAATCCAATATCAACATTTTAGATAAACGAAATGAAAATAATTTTCACAAATTCATCACATCAAAGGAAGAGCATGGATTAACCAATATCAAATTCGTGTATTGTCTCAAAAGCACATCAAGAAGAGTGAAGCATACATGGAGACAACATAACATACATCACATAGATACGATAAGCAATATAGCAAAATGTGACACAAAAGAGGGTGCAACATCATATATATATATATATATAAAGCAGCTGAGTACATCAACGGATGGTCATCAACATGGCCATCCCAAAAAAGATACGTCATGATCAACAAAAAAATACATCATGACGACGTCAAAAAGTATCACCAAACATATATGAAAGAGTCACAGACAACATCATCCATCATACAACGACAAAACATATATCAGCACTCAAAATAACATCCATCAAGAGTGAGCGTCTCCAGGGGCTGCAGACGAGGAAGCTGGCTCAGTAGCAGCAGGAGTATCCTCTGGAGGAGGGTCAGAAGGAGCAACAGAGGCAGCAGCAGCAACATCCTGTGTAGAAGTAACACCAGGAGGCTCAACGACACCAGAAGGCTGGGGAGGCACAGGAGGCTGAGGGAGATACTGTCTCAAATCCTCAGGGAAGGGAATTCCCTGATGGAGGAGTGAGAGGGACAGCAATCTGCAAATACCAGAGATCATCGACAAAGAGTATCCTGAGACGGTTGAGCAGATGATGATGAAGGCAAATCAGCAGGAGGCATAGTGGATGAGGATGGAGCTGAAGTAGTCTTCCTCTTCTTCGAGACAGTCTGCAGAGCCGAAGAGGACTTCGCCTTTGCAGAAGCGTCGAGGAGAGGCCAAAGGGCATGGGCTCATAATGAGTCAAATCAACACCAAAATGTCGGAAGACACGAGTCAAAAGACCACCATAAGGGATGTGAGACGACGAGGACGTGAACTCAAACTTGTCCATCCTATCAAGGAGGACACCGGCCCAGTTCACGGGCATACCAGAAAAGATAGCATACATACACTTCAGGATATCCTGAGACGGCTGGTCAAACGATCCATATCGCGGTAGAATGTTGGACTTCACCACTAGGTGAACAGCCCAACCCCGTGCAGAGAACATGGATGATCTGATCCTCGAATCAAGAGCTAAAGGAACCTCTCGAAACATATCCCGGAGAACAGACTGGTCAAGATCGTCAATCTCCGAAAAGCTGATATCAGTGGGGAGGGAACCGACAGAAGGAATCCTAAGAATAGTCCCTAAGAGAGAGGGAGTGATCTGAATGTGGGTTCCCTGGACGACAGTATCAAGGGTGTCGGTAGTCACGTACTCACCGCAAACGCGGTTCGTATAGAAGAGCTTTACCAGAAATGGATAGGCTCTGGGGGACTCACTCTGAGAGAAGCAAAAAAGATCGGCCACGTGAGTAGCGGAAAGAATGTCAGAGAGTCTCTCAGCAGTGAATGCGGGAAAAGCAATGTACCGCTCCCTAAGTAGGTTAATCCCTAGGAGAGAGTGAAACTTTGCCAGACAAAGGTCGTCTCGGCAAACGGGAACCGGGGGATCAGAGGGGGGTACAGCAGGAATCTCTTCAGACGAACTGGATACAGAAGGAGACACATGAGGAATCTCAGCAGCAGGCTCACTGATGTGAACACCAGTAGGCTTGCGCTGATGATGAATCAAAGGTTGAGCATTGCTAGAAGAGGCAGAAGGTGAGTAACCCGGCGAAGACGAACGCACGGGAGACCAAGCATGCTTGGTTCGAGCTTTATAGGGTTTCTTTCTCTTGGCAATGAGTTTCTTAGGAGCCCTATGTTGTTTAGAAGCAGCGATCTTCTCTTTTCCCTTAGGTTTAGGGGCCATGGAAACGAGAGAAGGAGATACTAAAGCAACGAAAGAAAACAACGAAGAGCAAGAGAGAGAAAGCAAACCAACTGAGGAAATACAGACGATCGCGGAGAAGAAGATCAAGGACGACGGTAGAACACGATCGACAACGACGATTAGGAGAAGATCGACGGTTGAAGATGTGAAATTGATCGTTTTTGTAGAGAAAAACGAGCGGGAAGATGAACCGTCGAAGCGGAGGAGTGAGAAAAACGACGTGGGGAGTGATCGCGAAAACAGGATATAAAGTTAGGGAAATCAATCTAAGCCGTTGGATCAAGGAATCGACGGCTTGGATCAAATCACATGAACCGACACAGCAAGAGACAGTCGACTGGAGAACAAAAGTCAGTCGACTGGATGAAGTGATAAAATTAAAGCTCAGAAAGAGGGGCAGTCGCCTGTCCACTGGACAGTCGACTGATATATACACAACAGTCGGCTGGCCGAGAATTAATATAGATCACAAGAAAAACAGAGAACACTGTGAAAAATTTGACAGAGAGTACAGTCGCCTGATAACTAAATTGCAGTCGCCTGTTAAGCTAACAGTCGACTGTAAAACAGTCATCAGTCGGCTGTGCGAAAGATGCAAATTCTCAGACAGAGGAAATAGAGTAGGGCAGTCGACTGTCGAAGGAAAGACAGTCGTCTATCCTGGTCCAAAAATGCACAGTGAGATATAATTCCAGAGAATAAGAACACTCACCCTAGGACCTATATTCTAATCATAAATACATCGTAAAATCATTGTGAAAACATTAAATCCATTGAAACACAAATTATTCCAATCACACTCAAAACTTATGAAATCAAATAATTCACAATTGCCTTTCTTAAACTCATGAAACAATAAAGCACATGAAGAAAGACAATCAAAAATATGAGCTCAATAAGGAGTTATAGCATGAAAATTGAGCTTCTAGATTTCAGATTCACCCGTAATTCCCAATTCTCCACACAACCTCACAAATGAATCTTCTTTAAGAGGTTTAGTGAAGATATCGGCAATTTGTTTTTGGGTTTCAATGTACTCTAAGATGATGTCCTTCTTAGCTACATGATCATTTATAAAATGGTGTCTCACGTCTATGTGTTTGGTACGGGAGTGGTGTACCGGATATTTGGAAAGACAAATAGCACTTTGGTTATCAACCATGATAGGGCAAGTATCAAAATTGACACCATAGTCACTAAGAGTGTGTCTCATCCAAAGAACTTGTGCACATGCAAGACCCGCGACAATATATTCCGCTTCAGTCGTGGACAATGACACCGAATTCTGTTTCTTAGAGAACCAAGAAACTAAGGAATTTCCTAAGAAATGGCATGTGCCACTAGTACTTTTCCTGCCGGACTTGCATCCGGCAAAGTCGGCATCACTATATGAGATTAACTCATACGTGCTAGACTTAGGGTAAAGTAACCCATAATCTAAGGATTGGTTGAGATAACGAAATATTCGTTTAACCGCAATCAAGTGTGACTCCTTAGGTTTTGCTTGATATCTAGCACATATACATATGAAAAACATGATATTGGGCCTACTAGCGGTTAAGTAAAGTAAGCTACCGATCATACCTCGATATAGACGAACGTCTACATCTTTTCCGCTTTCATCCTTGTGTAGATGAGTAGTAGTACTCATGGGAGTCCTTTTACATGAAGACGATTCCATCCCGAATCGTTTAATAAGCTCCCCTGTGTACTTTGTCTGATGTATGAACGTGCCATTCTCTATTTGTCGAATTTGCAATCCAAGAAAGTAGGTGAGCTCTCCCATGTGGCCCATCTCAAACTCATCCTTCATAGACTTGGAAAATTCTTGACAAAGATTAAAGTTAGTAGAACCGAAAATAATATCATCTACATAAACTTGAATCAAAAGAATGTCATTTTCATAATCTTTAATGAAGAGTGTAGAATCAACTTCTCCCATTTTAAAACCTAAATTCAAAAGAAAGGTCTTAAGGCGACCATACCAAGCTCTAGGAGCTTGTCTCAATCCATACAACGCTTTCTTAAGTTTGAAAACATGGTTTGGAAATTTCTCATGAATAAATCCGGGAGGTTGAGAAACATAGACTTCTTCATTTACAAATCCATTTAAAAATGCACTTTTAACATCCATTTGAAATAGTTTAAAATTCTTATGGGATGCAAAAGATAAAAGCAACCTAATAGCTTCTAATCTAGCTACGGGGGCAAAAGATTCTTCGAAATCAATACATTCCTCTTGCCGGTAGCCTTGAGCTACTAACCTTGCTTTGTTCCGTGTGATTACCTCGTTTTCATCCGTCTTGTTCTTGAAGATTCATTTGGCCCCAATAGCTTGGTGACCACTTGGAAGAGGTACAAGTTCCCAAACTTCGTTTCTCTCAAATTGCATTAGTTCTTCTTCCATTGCCACTATCCAAGAGCTATCCTCACAAGCTTCTTGGATGTTCTTTGGCTCAATGGTAGAGACGAATGCGCAATGGGAGAATTCTTCAATTCTTGATCTCGTTCGAACACCCACACCAATATCTCCAATAATTTGGTTATGGGGATGGTTGCGAACGGTTGGATAATCTTTGGGTAAACCTGGATCACTAGGAACAACTTCAACAACTTCGTTAGAAGTGTTAGTCTCAACAATATTATCATTAATCTTAACATTATTAAGAGAGTCACAAAGAATCTCTACATTATCATCATCAACATGAGGAAAGTCAAAATCTTCATAAAAAGATACGTGAAGTGATTCCTCAATCGTTGAAGAAGTTTTGTTGTATATCTGATAGGCTTTGCTACGTGTGGAATATCTAACAAAAATTCCTTCATCGGATCTTGGCTCAAATTTGTCTAAATTACCAAATGTGTTCTTTATAAAACATTTTGAACCAAAGAAACGAAAATATTTCACTTGAGGCTTTTTATCATAAAACAACTCAAAACAAGTTTTGTTTGTTCGGGGTCTCACTAGGATCCTATTGAGCACATAGCATGCCGTGTGCACCGCTTCTGCCCAAAATTGTAGTCCTAAATGACTATCATGGAGCATAGTGCGAGCACACTCAATAAGAGTCCTATTCTTTCTTTCTACAACACCATTTTGTGGTGGTGCACGAGGAAAGGAAAAGTTATGAGTTATCCCGGAGTCATCACAAAACTTAGTAAAAGACTCATTCTCAAATTCTCCTCCATGATCACTACGAATAGTGATAATGGTGGATCCTAAAAGATTCTGAATCTTCTTTGCAAATTTGGTAAACTCTTCATGAGCTTCATTCTTATTAGTTAAGAATGAAACCCAAGTAAATCTAGAAAAGTCGTCAACGACAACTAGTCCATAATGAGCATTACCTAAAGAAGCGGTTCTAGTTGGCCTAAATAAATCTAGATGAAGAAGTTCTAGGGGCCTCTTAGAAGTAATCCCTTCTTTAAGCTTAAATGAAGATTTACTTAGTTTACCTCTTTGACAAGAATCACAAAAGTTTTTCTTATTAAAAACAATCTTAAAAAAACCTTTGACTAGATCATGCTTAGCTAACTTATATAAGTGCTTGAAATGAACATGACCAAAACGGCGATGCCATAATAGTTGTTCATTTGTGTTAGAAACTAAGCAATGTTCTACAGTTTTAGGCAAGCTCAAATAATAAATATTTTTACGTCTAATACCGGAAAATAAAACATTTGAATCACAATCAACAATAGTACACAATCCTTCTCCAAAGTTAACCTTGTAACCTTTGTCACAAAGTTGAATAATGGAAATGAGATTGTGACATAAACCATTAACAAGATAAACATTAGTAATCAGAGGTTTGGAAGGATTACCAACGATACCTACTCTAATGATGGTTCCCTTTTGATTACCTCCAAAAGTGACCGTTGCACCATCTTTGATGCTAATCATATCGGAGAGCAATGAGGGATCTCCCGTCATGTGTTTGGAGCAACCGCTATCAAGAATCCATCCTTTCCCTTTAGAGCTAATAAGGCATTTATTGCTCTTCTTCTTTCTCTTGGGTACCTATATAATATACCATAAGCTTATGGTACCCAATGTTTGTTGGGCCCAAGGGGATTAGCCCTTTGGAAGCCAAGTCCAAGTGGACTTCCGCTTCCCAACATAGTTACTATTTCTAATTACATCATGAAAGTAGGAATCAACATAAGCATTCCTAACATTTAGACTAGTGTTCTTAGGACCCCAAATAGTGTACATCTTGGGAGTCCTATTCCTAGTTGCATGCATATGTGTTGGATTTCTATGTGGTGCATGCTTCTTAGGAACATGATTTCTAGCATAAATATGTGGTGGATGATATGCATTGTATATTCTAGAATGATGCGTATGCTTCGGAACATGCATATTATAAGAAACATAAGGATCATGCATGACATGTGGAGGATGAGCATACATGAAAGAATGATGCGTATGAGCATACGAGTGTGTAGGAGCATAAAATGTGTCATGATTATCCACTTGTGAAGTAGGTTGTTTCCTACGTGGATGAGTGTTAGTGTACATAAAAGCATGGCCTTGCTTTTGGTTTCCACCCTTAGTGGGTTTCTTACCAAAAGAAAGAGGAGGTGATGTGGTGACATTATTGGTAGGATTGCTACCTATAGTGTCTTTGACACCACTTGTGGATGCACCGGAGGAAGGCCTCACAAAATCTATAGTGACACCACTATAGGAGGTGCGATAATTAGATGCATTTGCTTTTTCAAATCCAAGACCAACACGATGTGTGGCCGGAAATTGGTTTGCTAGCAAATCATCCAATTGTCCTTTTCCCTTATTGAATCTCACAATACGGAAGGACATGAGCTCATATTTCTCCTTTAAAGAAGAAAGGTTGGTATCCAAGGTGAACACCTGTGCTTTGAGCTCGTGCACTTGGGTTTTAAGAGAATCATTCTCTACACCCAATTGTGTGTGGCGTGTAGCTAGATCACTATTATCCTTGGGATGTGTTTGATCTAGTTGAGATTTGAGGGAATTCACCGCATCTCTCAATGTGACATTTTGAGAAGCTAAGTTTGCTTTCTCAATAGTTAAAGTATCAACAATGGTGTCATTGTTGATAATGCATGGAATGGATGACTTGCTAACTTTTGATTTCTTTAAGCTAGTGTATCTAAGCATTAAAGATTGGTATTTAGCAAATAGTTCTTCATTAGCAATACGAAGTTCATCCATTGTTACCTCGGTGTTATCTATATCGGAATCACTCTCATCCGAGAGGGTCTTCAAGTGCCATGAAACACATGTGGGCGCTCTCACCCTTCTCAGCATCGGAATCGCTTGATGAGCCATCACTTGAGTCATCAAAGGTACCTACGAGTCCTTTCTTCTTGTTTTTCTTATTCTTGTCGGACTTGTGGTACTTTGGTGCCTTCCATTTTTCTTTGTTGTTTAGCATTGGACAATCCCTCTTGATGTGCCCTGGCTTATTACACTTATAACAAAGAGAGGAAGTAGCATTAGTGGACTCAAAAAGTTTGTTGGAGGTAAATTTACCTTTGCGGAAGAAGCGTTGGAACTTTTCGCCATTTGGGCCATTTCACCCAAATCCATCTCGTTCTCGGATTCATCACTCTCGGAGGATGACGAATTGGCGTTGAATGCCAAAGCTTTCTTCTTGGCCTCCGAGGGATTCAACATGGCTCGAATCTTCAATCGGTTATCCCGTCTTACTTCGTAAGACATAAGAGTCCCGATGAGATTCACCACGGTGTAGTTCTTCAAGTCATTGACCTCCTCAATGGCGATTGCTCGTCTTTCCCATTTGGAGGTCATCCCTATGATGATCTTCATTACCTTTTCAGGCTCGGTGTATATTTGGCCAAGGGCTTCCAATTTGTTTGTGATGTCGGTAAAGCGTCCGTACATCGACGCAATGCTCTCATTTTCCTGCATGTGAAACAAGTCGAAGTTTTGCACGGCAACATATAACTTTGAAAGCTTTACCTTGTTCGTTCCCTCGTGGGTAACGATGAGATGGTTCCAAATTTGATATGCACTCTTACATGTGCATATCTTATTGAAATCATTCGGGTCCAACGCACAATGAAGAGCGTTCATTGCTTTAGCGTTGTTGACTTCGACGGACTTCTCGGAAGTCGTCAATTTTTTGAAATCATCTTCGGAGGGTTCGACGTACTCCTTGTGGAGAGCTCTCCAAAGAAAAGCACTCCTAAGGAATGTCTCCATCCTACACTTCCAATAACCAAAGTTAGTATCATTGAAACGTGGAGGACGTACCGTAGATTGACCTTCAAAAAGTGTGGATGCTCCATCACGGTCGTGATTGTTGTACGAAGCGGCGGAGGAACGTTGTTGTTGTTGGATGCCATAGATGAAACCTTGCGCTTTGATACCAATTGTAAGGACCCTGTCTATGGGAAAAACACTAGAAGGGGGGTTGAATAGTGTTTATGCAAATTTAAAAGGAATTTACGCTAAATAAAATGCAATCCAACAAATAGTGCGGAATAGAAAAACAACCCAAAGAGAAACACACGCAAACGCAGATATGTTTCAAGGGTTCGGATTACCCAAGTCAACTCCCGACTTGTTCCCGGTAATCCTACGTCCCAACCACCCGGATACCACCGGATACTCAAGTTAGAACCCTAACTTGAAGTTTCCTTAAAAACCCACTAGTAGTAACCCTACAAGTGCAATCGAATACAATCGATGTCCTTGACTCCCACAACCAGGGAGCAAGCAAAAACCACTCTCACAACCGAGAGCACAATTCAAATAAAGAAGTTATGAAATCTGAAAGCAACACTTACAATCACCTATGCCTTGAAGTAGAACTTGAAGGAGAAGTGTGATGTGTGTTGAAGAACTCTCTTGAAAGAGAGGAGAAAGCCCTTTCTCTTGACTGCACCAAATGCCTAGAAGATCAAACTTTGGTTCTAGGTTGGAGAGCAAGAGAACAAGATTTGGAAATACTTATGGCTTTGGATTTGAGAACTTTAATCTTTGGAAATGAAAGCTTGAAGGATTTTGCAATGAATGAGTAACCTTCCAATGGAACAGTAGAAGCTCTATTTATAGCTTTCTCAAATCCAAAAAACAGTTTAGGCAAAGACCCAATCGAAATCCGTGAGAAAAATCTCAACAGATATAATCTGAACTCGCGACAGTCGACTGTTGAACAAACCACAGTCGACTGTTGCATAGTCAGCAAGGGTAGGTGAGAATTCATAACGGTAACTTACCACGTGGACAGTCGACTAATGAAGCCAAGACAGTCGTCTGTAAAACCAACAGGCGACTGTACATGCTTCGACAGGCGACTGGCCGAGAGAAGAGTAAGTTAGATAAAATACTGGAAATCTCACAAGATACAGGACAGACGACTGATGCAAGGAACACAGTCGACTGTCAATCAGAACAGGCGACTGTATATCCTTAAACAAACGACTGTTACAGACCGGAGAAATTTCCAGAGAGCTGAGTCAAAGAATAGACTTACAGACAGGCGACTGTTGCAGCACAGACAGTCGACTGATCTAATAGACAGTCAACTGTATATACAGCATAAGTCGACTGGCCGTAGAAATCGGATCAAACAGAGTTTGGACAAGGAGAGACAGGCGCCTGATGAACCATTCATAGTCGACTGTCACTAGGACAGGCGCCTGTAAAACGTTCAACAGTAGCCTGTGCGAGATAATCAGAGAGGGCCCAAAAACTACATTGTAAAAGTCTGTGCATAACAGGCGACTGTAGAACAAAACACAGGCGACTGTTGATGAGACATGCGACTGTAAACTGTTAAGCAGTCGGCTGTTATAAACAATCCTAGCACAAACACAAGAGGATTGAATTGGGATCAAAGGACAAAAGTCTAAAGATGTCCTAAGACAGAATGTAGAAGTGTGTGAGTGCTCTATCAAAGTTCTACTTCTGAGCTACATACTAGAAGAGATAAAAGAAAAATTACATTGACGAAAAATCTCTTCTTTCCATCGTATGAGCTTGAAGTCTTTACGGAGCTTCAATCATCAATCAACGATCATCCAATTCATATCACTTGCCTTCAATGACGTTTGAGAGTCATCCATTGCTAGTTGATCTTCATAATAAGCTTAGGCAATGGATTAACTGCAAAATAGGGGATCAGTCACAAATATTTATGTTTGCTCATCATTAACACCAAGTAGGGAGAAGTACAATACTCAACACACAGCAATAACATGGCGAGTGTGGTGTGTACAACAGTAAACATAACAAGTGTGGTGTGTACAGCAATAAGCGAGACAAGTGTAGTGTGCACGGCAAGTGTAGTGTGTACAGCAATAAGCATGAAAAGTGTAGTGTGCACAGCAATAGGCATGAAATGTGTAGTGTACACAGCATTAGGCATGATATTAGTACACGAATAAGGCAGGAGTAACTAACAGAGTACGCAATCCTCAATAGTAACAACATGAGTAAAAGAACGGGACAATCAACCAAGTGTGCCTAGTGAAAAGTGATTCGGGTTCAATATTACATATTTAACCCCCCATTTAGCCCTATTTTGTGCTCATGAGATGCTACATTTTTCTCTAATTCATACGTATTTTCTACACATTTATTTATTAGAGAAAACACACTATTTGAGCACAAAACAGCATTTAACGACGCATTTCTGCACTTTTTATATTTTTCCTAGCTTGGTCTCGATCTCACGATTCCAATGACTATTTATTTGTATTTTTCTGAGATCTGTGCTAATTATAATGTATTTTTGAATGCAGAATACCAATTAATGGAGAAATACGGGAGCCAGCCTATCAGAGGATGCCACGTGGCACGATCTCAGCTCTCCCCGTCGGATCCAACGGCAAGCAATTATCACTGCAAGGAAATTTTGTCACCGTTGGATTAACATCCAACGGCCGCAACACTCCCGCATTTGAATCATCAAGCAAGCGACGTGGGCCGTTGGATGATAATCCAACGGCCATCGCACGAAGCTGACCGTTGAAGCGGAGAGCGGAATCAATGGTTGACGTGGCTTATTATCGATCGTCGATGCTCAATCGAACGGCCGGAGATGGATCTCGATTCGAATTCATTTGCAAACGGAGGCGGGGCGACGTGGCGTTCTCGCGATTGACGGATGCGAATCAGACGGCTGAAGACGAAACCCCGCATTCGCGAACTGGGATCGGAGGCGCGCGATTTCGAGGCAACGTGGCATGATCTCCACGGCCCGAGCTTTAATCGAACGGCTCAAAGTTATTCCGCTCGAGGTCGAAGATCGCAGATCAAACGAGCGGCGTGGCGTCATTTCGAGCGTTAGATTCTAATCGAACGACGGAGATTAAACTCCGATCCGAATTCGAATTGCAGTGAAGCGGATGCGGGTGGAGATTCGTTTCAAAGTGCCACGTGTCGATCTCAGATGCGATCCCGCCTCAGATGAGCGGCTCACGATTGCCCCGCTCCAGATCTACGGATCAGATCGGTTCGGGCGCGATTTTAAGCGGGTTTTGAACCCGATAGCTTTCTAAACCCGCAATGATTTATATTTAAGCGTATTTAGGGTTTTTTGAGCGTATTAAAGCAGATTGGGGGCGTATTTTGGGCGTATTGGAGGCTCTAGAAGCCGTATTTCCCCTCTGAAAAATTCTGTAAAATTCCAGAGGCTATTTTCTTATTTCCAGAGAGTTTTGATGTATTTTCAAGGATATTTGGTGATGAATTCTTAACTTAAACTCCTTATTTAGTGCTTTTTCTACCGTATTTTGCTATAATCTTGATGTATTTGGCTATGGAACTTGTTTATTCTGAAATTATGAGTAGCTAGAACTTATTTGTGCTTGGTATGGAGTAGTTAGGGGCTATGATTTGTGTTAGTTTGGTTGAAATTCCTTGTGCTAAATCGTTTAACGTCGCTAAAATTGTAATCTTTGTTCGTAAATCGACTTTTTTAGATTCCAAAAGAATTAATTTAGTTGATGATCGCCCCAAAAGGGTGAGTTTTGATCTCCCTAAAAGGGAGTTTCATACCGTAGTTTTGATCTCTCCAAAAGAGAGTTTCATATCGTATTATAGCTTTAGCGACGATCTTTTTGAATATCGTGTTTGAACCCCCAAAAGGGCATCTTCCGATGAATTGCTCACAAAAGGAGAATTCATTGAGTTATATTGGATATTTTTCCCGGTGAATTGCTCTCAAAAAGAGAATTCATTGTGATATATTCATCAACCAAATTAATACGAATCGTTGATCCTAACGAACCCATACCATGCGCATACTCTTTATAGGTATTTTCTTACACGATTTTCTATGTTTATTTTGTTCACATGTTCACATCACCGTCACCGTCACCATTGTTGAAGTGTTTAGTTTCTTTCCGATAGATTTCTATTTGATTTGAATTGTGGTTGCAACAGATTTCTTCCCGTGGATTCGACATCTGGACTCCCAGATTTTACTACTTGTACGGACTCTTGCACTTGAGAGAGAGCACCTTTCGGAGCCCACCAAGTTTTTGGCGCCGTTGCCGGGGAGGAATGGTTTGTGACTACGGTTTATTTCATTTAGAGGACCTTCGGTGAGATCTTTCCACTTTACTGTACATAAAATTTTTTTTATTATTTTATTTTAATTTTTAAAAAATGGAATATATGAACTTCTATTTCACAAACAATCTTTATGATGCACGATATGCTAATGCACACAAACATAGGATGGAAAAGCTCAAGATTGTAAATTTTAATCAAACTGATTGTGAAACTTTCTTTCAGGCCTGGAGAAGGTTCACAAATATCGTATCGAGCTATCCGCATCATGGTTTCACAAATGAAGAGCTTATGGAGTTCTTCCTAGAAGGACTACAACCTCAGCTGCAGGAATTATTGGGAAGCATGACGCCGATAGTGGCGTGGGAATACATGGAGTCTCTGCAAGAAAACGAAGAAACCGTGGACGAGACTTCAGAGAGCGATTCAACGGAGCCTTCGTGCCTCGACCAAGAAGAGCGAAGCGTAGACGTACCTTTGCCATCCTTGAAAGAGGAAGCTTACTTGATTATTCAGACACAGGAGGCCACATCCCATCAATTCCAAGAAAATTTCCTTGCTCGGAGTCGGCAAATTCAGAAATCCATTGAAGATCTTAATTTGATTGCCACTTGCTTAGAAGAAAGTAAGGCTTTTGAAACTCAATTTCAAGATTCTAATACGAGTTTATCTTCTATTGCAGGAATATCGAGCGAGCCATGTCACGTTGATGACACGAATATACATATCCACATGGCAGAAAGTGTGTGAAAAAGAGAGGACGAGCTAGCAATTTTGGATGAACGAGAGGAGGAGACAGCTAGGGAAAAGGGTTTTGAGATTATCGCCATGGAGTCAGAACTATGCCCTCTTCCAGTTTTATCCCAAAATCATTTATCCCTCTCCACAATGAACGAGCATCGTACAGAGAGTAGTGCAAATCTTTCAGGGAGTAGTCATCAACTTGCTTTAATTTCTTTCACGTATTTTGATGACTATATTTGGAATATTTTTATTGCGAAGAATCTTAAATTAATTTGGACTGACATAACTCATCTCTCACAGGACATTGGCAAACAGCTTATAGAGATGCTTGGAGTTGTGTTGCTGGGGTCCAAATTAGTTTCTGGAGGAAGAATAATCGCCGAGGAACGCAAGGAGCAAATTGAACAACTTCCTCCACCATCAAAGATTCGGGATCCGCCATTTGATCACGGTGTGTTCTTTCCAGTAGTGTAGTTTTATATGCTTTCTAGGTTGCTTGCTTGAATAAACTCGTACCTCTTCCGACATTGAGGACAATGTCCATCTTTAGTGGGGGGGTGTGTATGAGACCTTAGGATTTTTTTTTGGAGAAGAATAAATCGCCAAATCTCATCATTTTAAAACTCATTCATATGCCTCAAATGCGGATGATTATACATTAATTGAGTTCTAAAAATTGTTTATGGCTTGATTAATTATTTTTCCTTCATGGAATTACTCCTTAATATGCTATTCACGAAAATTTTCAATTTCCATGATTAATATCTCGAAATAGTTTGAATTGATTTCATGCATGCTAATGTGATGGAAAAAGTTTAAGTATACACGATTTTTAAGAATAGTTTTCAAGTTGAAGAGGAATTTGGCCTTTTTTTATTAATGTTTATATTCATGTTGATGGGTCTTGAGTTGCTTACAAAGAAAGAAAAGAAAGAAAAGAAAGAAAAGAAAGAAAAGAAAAATGAATGAAAAGACAAATGAACGATGAAAAACGAATAAATGAGTATGTCACTAATAAATAACTTGGTTGGCTCGAGTAGTACAGTCCGAGGGGTCCTTTTTGGCCTAATATGGCCAAGACCATGTTGGAATGCGTATTATTGAGCCATGCCATAAGCAATTCGAAAGAACTTATTGTTTTATTGATCGTCCGTATTTATCGCTATTTTTGCTAGAGACTAGCAAATCGCTAGTTGGGGCGTGTGATTCGGGTTCAATATTACATATTTAACCCCCCATTTAGCCCTATTTTGTGCTCATGAGATGCTACATTTTTCTCTAATTCATACGTATTTTCTACACATTTATTTATTAGAGAAAACACACTATTTGAGCACAAAACAGCATTTAACGACGCATTTCTGCACTTTTTATATTTTTCCTAGCTTGGTCTCGATCTCACGATTCCAATGACTATTTATTTGTATTTTTCTGAGATCTGTGCTAATTACTATGTATTTTTGAATGCAGAATACCAATTAATGGAGAAATATCGGATCCAACGACAAGACTGCAAGGAAATTTTGCATCCAACGGCCGCAACGCATTTGAATCATCAAGCGGAGAGCGGAATCAATACGTGGCTTATTATCGACATTTGCAAACGGAGGCTGGCGTTCTCGCGATTGACGAAACCCCGCATTTGCGCGATTTCGAGGCAACCGAACGGCTCAAAGTTAAGGTCGAAGATCGCAGACGTGGCGTCATTTCGAGAGATTCTAATCGAACGAGATTAAACTCCGATCCGATAGCTTTCTAAACCCGCAATGATTTATATTTAAGCGTATTTAGGGTTTTTTGAGCGTATTAAAGCAGATTGGGGGCGTATTTTGGGCGTATTGGAGGCTCTAGAAGCCGTATTTCCCCTCTGAAAAATTCTGTAAAATTCCAGAGGCTATTTTCTTATTTCCAGAGAGTTTTGATGTATTTTCAAGGATATTTGGTGATGAATTCTTAACTTAAACTCCTTATTTAGTGCTTTTTCTACCGTATTTTGCTATAATCTTGATGTATTTGGCTATGGAACTTGTTTATTCTGAAATTATGAGTAGCTAGAACTTATTTGTGCTTGGTATGGAGTAGTTAGGGGCTATGATTTGTGTTAGTTTGGTTGAAATTCCTTGTGCTAAATCGTTTAACGTCGCTAAAATTGTAATCTTTGTTCGTAAATCGACTTTTTTAGATTCCAAAAGAATTAATTTAGTTGATGATCGCCCCAAAAGGGTGAGTTTTGATCTCCCCAAAAGGGAGTTTCATACCGTAGTTTTGATCTCTCCAAAAGAGAGTTTCATATCGTATTATAGCTTTAGCGACGATCTTTTTGAATATCGTGTTTGAACCCCCAAAAGGGCATCTTCCGATGAATTGCTCCCAAAAGGAGAATTCATTGAGTTATATTGGATATTTTTCCCGGTGAATTGCTCTCAAAAAAGAGAATTCATTGTGATATATTCATCAACCAAATTAATACGAATCGTTGATCCTAACGAACCCATACCATGCGCATACTCTTTATAGGTATTTTCTTACACGATTTTCTATGTTTATTTTGTTCACATGTTCACATCACTGTCACCGTCACCATTGTTGAAGTGTTTAGTTTCTTTCCGATAGATTTCTATTTGATTTGAATTGTGGTTGCAACAGATTTCTTCCCGTGGATTCGACATCTGGACTCCCAGATTTTACTACTTGTACGGACTCTTGCACTTGAGAGAGAGCACCTTTCGGAGCCCACCAAAAAGCCCAATGTCTGAGGGTGGAAAAGTGACCAGCATTACACCCAAGCCAACGGGAGCTACCCGTGGCTCTTTACTCACCGACCCGGCCAGGTGTCGGTCAAGTTCACCACGAGAGTGCAATCCAGCATTCCAGCCTCTACTACATTGAACTACCCCACCCAAGTGTTATGCTGGAACACGAGCCAGCCTAAGTCATATTACAAACACGAGCTTGTCAACTCACATGACATCACGATTTCACTATTTCGCCTCTTGGGCGCACGAATCCATAAGTTCACGATTTCACTATTTTCCATCAATCCGTCAATATGTTCCATCAACATCCATTCAATTATATGTGTACGAGCATATTAAGTTTTCGGCATGCATTATAGTAGGACACAATAATAATGTAACATCACTTTAAAACATGTGGGAAGAATGCACACTTGCCTGATGTAACGCGATTCGGGTATCCAAGCGAACGTACAAGGGGTATGATATATCTGCGCCAACGGGTACGCGATATCAAGCTAAAAGAATTAACATCAATTCTAACTTATATGATACACTTTCCTGACCCAAATACTGCAACTCAGTGTTATAAACCAACACATATTGTTACATCCTACATTATAACTAACATATAAACTCATATAGATATAAAGGACTACCACATATGAGAATTATTTATAGAGTATAAACAAACTTTATAATAATAAAGAAACCAACTAATGAACCTTTAATAATATATATATATATATATATATATATATATATATATATATATAACCCTTACCTCGTAACTCTCCCTCTCTCATCTGTCCTTCCTCTCCCCCTTCTTCTCGATGCAGCGGTTTCAAGGAGCTTGGATGGCTGGGTCCGGCAGCGACGGGGCTCTAAGGCGGGCGGCGACAGACTATAGGGGAGGGGCGACGGTGCGGCTCTCGGCCGATCTGCAGAACACGGCGGCAAGGCAGCGCCGGGGAGAGACAGATCTGAGGCGGCGTGGGATTCGTGGCCGGAGGTCGGGGCGATTGATCGGGGGCTTCGAAGAGGGGACGCGGGTCGTCGTGGTGGAGGTTACTGGGGTGAGGGGGCTTCGGATCCGGCGACGGTGTCCTGGGAAAGTGAGGTGACAGGAGTTGTCGCCGTAGTAGAGTTCTGCGAGGAGGGATATGGCCTCGATGGGGATTGAACAGGGAGGGGTGGTCGGAGAGACCCGAGGGGTTGGCTGCGATGTCGAGCACCGGTGCATGCCTGAGGGAGCGAAGATGGGCGGATGGTGTACTGAGCGGGGTTCCTCTGTTCGAAGCAGAGGATGGGTATTCAAACAGGGGAGCAGGATGGCAGGTTGATCGGACGTTGGCGGTCGATGGTGAGTCGAGGGAGAGTGGGTTGGGCGGAGCGACCGTGAGGGTGACGGGGTTGTGCGGGCTTCGGGGCGCCGTGGTCGACGGTAGGGGACGAGGATACCGAAGGCACGAGGCTACTGAAGGGGCGAGGCACGGTGCGAGGGTGAACGGAGGGGAAAGGCAGGGGCTTCGCATAGGGGTGGTGTCGAGCGGAGCTGAGGGCGAAGAGCGGGAAGGTTAGTCGAAGTAAAGGGAAAAGCTGTCGGGCGAGGATGGAGGATTGTGGCGGGGTGCTAGGTTGGGCTGGCGTTAGCAAAGGCAGAAGGGAGAGAGCCGTCGGGGTTGGGGTCACGGACTGAAGACGGCGAGACGCTCGGAGAGGGTTGCGGGCGCTGGAGATGGTGGCGACCGGGCGTACGGGGGCGGAGGCAAATGGAGGCGCGGGCGTTCAGTGATCGGACGAGGTGAAAGGTCACCGGGGATCAGAATAGGGGGGCACTGCTGTTGAAGACGGGGGAGGAAGAGGCTGGTCGGACGAAGCTCGGAGGAGGAGCACCGGGCGAAGAGGCAGGGTGAAGGTCGGCGGTTTGCGGGGGTCGTGGGTGCTTGGAAGAGGGAGAAGCTGCGGCTCTGGTGAACTGGGCGTGGGGTTCCTTGGGCATGCCGGCGGGAGGAAAAGAGATGGCACGGCTTCGTTGGGTTCACAGGTGGAGTGCTAGCCAAGGGTTGAGAGGAGATGCTTGTTTCCCCTTGGGTTTAATTAAAGGAGAGAGGCTAGTCGGACGTAGGGGAATTGAAGAGAAGATCGAAGAAGAGAAGGAGCTGGCTTTGTAAATTTCATGGCCTTTTTGAAGGAGAAAAAGATGTTGAAGAGCATAGATTTTGAGAGATGTAGAGAACGTGATGTATGGGTACGTGGAGAAAAGAGAGAGACGTTGGTTGAGTTGATTTCGCCCAATCCGCATGCGTGAGTCGTGGGGACGTGGCCCACAAGGGTTGCTGTTGGGATATAGTGTGCGCGAATCGTGAATTAGTTAGGATTTGGACTTTTGTTGATTATTATCATAAGATTATGAATTAATGGATCAACCCAATTTTCTTTTGATGTCTTATTAAGTGGTTGATTAGGATATTATAAGGTATTTTAGGGATTAAGATTGGAATTTTGATTCAGTTGAGATATTTTAGTTCCTTAGATTCATTAGGGTTCATTAAGGCAAGATTAAGATCCATCAAGGTCAATATAGTTAGGAGTTGGTTGCGAGGATTTTGTTGGGTATATTTCGGTTAGGGAGATCAATTCGATTATACCATAGGATCTTTAGATTACTGGTTTAGATTTGATCGAGATGTCGAAACTTATTAGAATTTGGATAGGATTTGGAAATTGATTTGATTTACAATCTTGGGTTAGGATTGGATTGGAGAGATCGATGTAGTCATCATATAATTACGATTTTTGCCCTGCAACCAACATCACCCGAAAGTTAAAGAAGATACAAATGCGATCGCTAAGCCGCGCGCTCGAGCTGTAATTATAATAATATAAAAACATATATAGTAAAACCTCTAATGACTCTCTATACTAACTAGACGTACGAATTACGTATAGATGAAAACAGGCCGTTACAATTCTAGTCGGTACATTCTTTCCCCTATTTACTTTACATACTGCCATACTCTTTTATACCGCTTGCACAATGCCTCCACGCCGTGCTAGACCCACCAACACCGGCACAATAAACCCTAGGCCTACTTGGCGTACCTGTCGTGCATGCTCGCTCATTCAAACCAACTCTGTTGGCGAATCATCCACCACTCCCCCTCTGCCACCCACCACCCCACTACCCCCTGAACCTCTTTATATCGGCGACACAGAATATGAAGTTACCTTCCGAGACACTAACCAGGATGACCAGTTTGTCGCCATGCTCCTACTTTTAGGTCAGGGGGGCGGCACCACTCAACAGTCCATCGAGCAGGACCTCCCCTTCTTTCGCAACCTTATTAGGCACTGGCGAGATGACCCACCTGTTGAGCCACAACAACCCCCTACATTACCTGGTCCACAGTAGAGGGACCCATCACCACCCCAGAGGGTGGTGCCTCTGCTTGATGTCATCCCTACCCGTTTTTGCATCCCTCATATTTTACTGAGCCCATCTGTCTGTTCGGGGCCCTGATCTTATATAGCTTGGGGGAGGACCCACACATGCATCATATTTCATTCATCATTGCATCATATCATGTTTTTCCTTCTTTTTGCATAGTTTTTATTTTATATTCCCCCACCCACCCACCCCATTTAGCATCATCTCCCGCCTACTAGCGTTTTCTTAGCAGTGAGGACACTGCTAGGTTTAGCTTGGGGGATGACCGCTATCGCTTTATTTTCATTCTTTTTCTTTTACATTTTCTTCCATATTACAGTTTTTATTTTACTTTTTCACCACTTTTACACGCCCTCATCTTTTTTCTCATTCTGCATCACGTTTTTCTGTTTTTACCATGCATGCATCTCTTTTTCTTCATTTTCCTATTTTCTCCGCCTTTTTCTCTTTTTTATGCTAAGGATGTTTTGCATGATGATACCTCTCGTAGCCTTAGTAGTTATTCACGATGTTTACTATATTTTGACATGCTATTAGGGTAGTTTCAGTTTTACTATCTATATGCGTGCATATTCTTTTGCTGATCTATCTGATTTAATGCTTGAAATGAATTGAAAATCAAATGCATGAATTAGTATCTAGTATGCGCTATGTTATGTAATGCACCTAGGTTCACACATCACTAGAACACTTGGAGCATCTGCTTTATATCTTGTCCACTTCTGTTTGCATGCCTGATGTCATTGTGCCTATTACTGAATGATTTTTCAGTGTTCATCTAGATGAATGAAAATATCCATGCTAATTATGAGTTTAGTTAGAGTATTATCTTATTAAACTGTTGTGCGCCTCTTGTGAGTGAACCGAGAGATCTATTATTTTCCTTCTCCACATATCTATATAGTTCTTTACATATCAGTTGGTTACACCCCCACAGCTATCTTTACCGCATCCCACTTTTCAAACCCAAAAAGAAAAGTATAGCTTCTAAGTGAAAAAATTAAAAAAGAAAAAAAGTGTGTATATATTTACATGTGAAAAAGAAAAGAAAAATAAAGAAAAAGAATAAAAAATTTGTTTTGTATCCTTTCATTAGAAGCTATCACATATTCTCGGAAGAAGAAGAAAAATTTCATATCCTATTCCTAGATGCGATGCCTCAATCTAAGCTTGGGGGGTGAACCAACTGATCACATGAGTGAGTGTGACATTGGAGTGGAGACGGTGCATAACGGGGAGATTTGATAATACTTAAACTTTACGAAACACTTCAGTTTTTGGAGATTTTTCATGAATCGAAATGAATAATTGAATGGCATGATTCTTTCTATTCTCTATTGCATGCTGTGTGATTTCTATATGCTCCATATGTATCTGTGATTGAAAAGTGCATTGCCAACTCCTTTTGTACTAGACTCTATGGACTGCATGAGATTGATATGAGTTGATAGCATTATTTCTGTAGATCCCTATCTTTTGTCTATATTGCATGCTAGACATATGATCTGTAAAGCTTGAAATTTCCATTAGCATATATTTTTACTATTCAGAGCATCGTAATATACTGCTTAGGCCTGAGATCTGACCGAACATCCTTAGCACCATCCATCCACTTTCATTCTCTTCTCTTCTTATTTTTATTTCTTATTTCTTTTTGTTTACCTCCCGGCGTACCAAGTATTCGTATTCCTCGAGGACGAGTAAATGGTAAGCTTGGGGGATTTTGATGTGTCCATATTTTACACTTTTTTCATATCATTATGACATCGCATTCCATGCCATTTTTGCGTCCAAATCCCATATTTCCCTACGATATCACATTTCTGACGTTATATTCGAATTTCGTAGTATTTTATGAGTTTTCAGGGATTTTGGAGCGATTTGGGACCCAACATGGGTATGGACACATCTGACACGCCCATGAGCTCGTTGGCGAAGCTCTACAGGAGTTCGCCGTTTTTTGGGAGCCATGGGAGGAGTGGAGGAGAGAGCAAGAGGAGAGGAGAGCAGATGTTGCAGGAAAGAGCTTCCCAGATGACTCGACCGAGCAGAGCAACTGCTCGGTCGAGCAGATGCAAAGAAGAGCAAAGCCACAGATACGCAGCACGCTCGGACCGAGCACTCGTAGTGCTCGGTCAAGCAGCCTCTCATTCAGAAGCCCGACTAATCCTCGCACGGCCCGAGCGACTTCTTCAGGGACCGAGTCAGCTCTCTGCTTGGACTGAGCAGAGCTGACTTGGCCCATGCAAACAGAGTAAAGATTTTGGAGGAGCGTGATTTCCTGTCGTGCTCGGTCGAGAAGTACAGCTGCTCGGCCCGAGCAACTGACCGAGCAACTCACTGAGTCGCCCACTCGGTAGACGATGCTGAGGCCATTTTTGGAAGGATCTTTGACAGGGGCTTTTGCGCGATTTGGGGGAGTGAAGTCTGGGAGCTGCGATGAAGGCTAGGGAGCGAATTCATTCGGAGTTATTTGAGTAGTTTTGGAGAGCGGAGATTAGAGAATTTTTGTGAGATCTAGATTTACTTTCGAAGACTGTTGGATCGAAATAATTGGAAGTTCATTTTGTTATTCTTGCGTTTGGAACCTTGATTCTTCTGGGGATCTACTAATTGTTATTTTTCTTCATCTCTCGCTGTAAGTTTTTTATCTTCATTCTATTAATTTGCTATGATGTTTTCTTCCCTAAAGATTGTGTTTTTACCCGTTAACATCGCCAGGAGTGAGTAGTTCTTTCCTAGGGTTGATGGGTTAGCCCTAAGATCCTAGGAGGAAGACGTAGATCTGGATCCCTATGTTGAATTAGGAATTTAGAGGAGTATTTCGGTCGATCCTACCGAATCCCTAGATAACCCGTACTGAGATCATACCCACGGTCTGTGGAATTGATGTGCTTAATGGGTATCCTTGGGATTCGAATAGGGATATCGACGGATCCAACCAAGGCTCGTGACCATGCCCGGCTCGTGCCTTGATGGAATCCCCTGACGAACTATACCGCTACGTTGATGGCTACCGCTATTGCATCAACGAGAGCCACCGAAATACCTCACAATTCTACCACACGAGAGTGATACGAATTGGGAGATTTATCCCCAACCTTAATGCAACGCAAAGATTCTATTACAACGTCGATCCCCGACGATCTTAGCCGTGATCCGTAACGCCCTAGTCCTTTTTATTATTGAAACAACAACAACACAACAACCAATTCTCTCAACCCGATAGCTATCTCACTTCGAGATATAGAAGTAAACTGAGAACCCAAATACATTGTCACCATCCATGTGGAATTCGATATCTTTTATACTACAACTTGACACCGTCCGCTTGAGAATAGAGCTCGGAATTGACACCTAGGGGCCATACCACGCCTGGCGATCGTGACAACGCTAGGTGGAATCTAGGTGTAGGTTGATTATGAATAAATATTGCATATTCTAACCTCATAATCATCTCCTCTTGTACATATAATCCATGGAATCATGCTCTCTTAACTACATTTACGCTAAATCATTATTTGTGAGCATATGATTTTATTCTTGCACAATTTCACTTCCCTAAGCATTATAAATGTTTATTATATTTATAGGGATTTTTCTACAATTTTCAGGTGTCCCCGAAGGGACTAAATCAACTCAAGAAAAGGAGTGCATAACAGGCGCCTGCAGAAGCAAAGACAGTCGCCTGAAAACCTAACAGTCGACTGCCCAAACAATGGCAGTCGCCCGCCTTCAAAGAATTGAAGCTGGAGAAGCTGAAGCCCAACTACAATCAACTGTAAGGGGATTGACAATCGACTGTAATCTCATACAGTCGCCTGTCATCTTCGCATCAGTCGACTGATATTTCAGATTTCTGAGGCAGCAAAAATGAGCCAACTCTCTGTTATTTTGACATTTTGCAGCAGGCGACTGAAGAACAGAAAACAGTCGCTTGTGGGTCACACAGTTGACTGTGATATTTTTAGACAGTCGCCTGTCCCCATTTGGAAGTAGTAAGAATTTTCTGCCATCAGTCGACTGCCATTTATTCGATAGTCGACTGAACGGGGGTTTTCGGCCGCAGTCTGGGTTACGAGAAACGGGGTTTTTCTTAACCCGATTCCTCTCCAGTTGCTGTGAATCATTGGATGAGGATTTGGATGGATGAGATGTTACCCCTAGGGGGTATAAAACACTACTATTCAGATGTAATAAGGGAGAACGAAAATAGAACTTAATTTTTGCTATTTAAGGTCATCTTCTTCCTTGAGAAGGGGATTAGGGTTTTTTGAGAGTTCTGAGTTTTCTGATTCCGTTTTTGCGATTGCTGAGACTGATTACTGATTGAAGAAGCTTGTTGACAAATCTCTAACGCTTTTTCTAATACATACTTGCTTTCATCCTTTGCATAGAACTATGTCCACTTTCTTGAATGCTGATTTAGTCTTTGATATGCTAGGCTAGATTCATTGTGTGGGTGTTTTGGATTGATGTAGGATGTATCGATTGCTTTGCTAATGTTTATTTCCAGCACCCCTCGTTAATCCATGTTGTTGGGTGAATTAAACTTATTTGTAATTGGGTTTGATATTATCCATGAAGGAGCCGAAGAACGGTGGTGCTGCGTAATTGTTGCATCTATGCATCCAATGGGTATTGCATATTTTGAAATGAATGCAAGACCCATTCAATCCATATTTCATAATTTAGAAGTTTAATTCATCCACCAATTCAAATTGTTAATTGGGTTGTGACCCATCTATTGAATCGTGCATTACCCGAAAGGGGCCGCAGGACGGTGGTTGTGCGCTGCGCACCACAACCTATATGCACTACTCTCACATACCTTGAAATGGGTGTGAGAATGATTCATGAGCTTCAATTAGGGAAAGAACCCAGTTAGCAATTAATTTTGGTGCACCCCATATGTGCTTATTGAGTTATTTCCCGATCCTCATACCTTGAAATGAATGAGCGATCGAGTTATCATGGAATTAATATTTAGCAGAGCAATTGAATAATCCTACTGATATCTTCAACACCCGCACTCTTTCTCTCCCTTGCATCCAAACCTTAGGACATTACCCTAACTCTCGGGTGTTTAGATAAACCAACTCTCCAAACAATCATTCAACCCCATAGGGTGGTAAGAATCCTCAACCATTCTTTACATGCTCTAACTATTTGTGTGAATTTGCAGATTAGTTCCGTCTCTGTGGATACGACCCAGTACTTACCGGGTATATTA
Source organism: Scilla litardierei (assembly GCA_030789695.1). Classification (NCBI taxonomy): domain Eukaryota; kingdom Viridiplantae; phylum Streptophyta; class Magnoliopsida; order Asparagales; family Asparagaceae; genus Scilla; species Scilla litardierei. Next base: position 133,539,949 of record CM061131.1, read on the forward strand.
TTTGCCGACCTCGTATACTTGCGAGTATCACCTTTCTGGGAGAGTCAAGCAAATTGGCGCCGTTGCCAGGGACGGCGTATCTTCATTTCACACTTTGGTTTTTGTCGTGAAAATTTGGTGAGATCTTTCCATTTTATTGTCTATATTCATTGTGGATATCCGAGTTTGTTTTTCAATTTTTATAATCGTCAAAACTATAAAAAATTAGGCTAATCTTGGAAAGTTTTGGCTTAAACTAAATTGTCTAGTTTATGTGGTTAAGGACTCCTCGAACACATAGACTAGTAAGAAACATAAACATGGCCGATAACAATACCAACACTAACGGTAGTGACAAGACCAATCATAGTGAGGACGATCACTCTCAACGTGAGGGTGATTGAAGTTTGAGATATGTGTTGAGGCCGAATAGGTCAGCTACCGGCTCATGCATTGTGCTTCTCGCCGATGCGAATTCTTTTAGCCCAAGACCTGGGATATTTCAAATTCTTCCCACTTTTCATGGTGTAGAGAAGGAGAACCCTTATCTACATATAAAGGAGTTTGAAGATGTCTGTCTCACATGTTCTGATGGAAAGGCAAGCAATGAAACCATTTATCTAAAAATGTTTCCTTTTTCTTTAAAAGATAAAGCTAAAAATTGGTTTAATGCTATACCTCCTCATACTATTAACTCCTGGTTAGCAATGCAAGCTTAATTTCTAAAAAAGTTTTTTCCCTTACACAGGACTCAAGGATTAAAGCGGTAAAATGGCAAATTTTTCTCAAAAGCCAAACGAAAGCTTTGACATCACTTGGGAAAGGTTCAAGGAGCTGCTTCTAGCATGTCCACATCATGAATTTGATGAGTACCGTCTCATCTGTTTCTTTTACGACGGACTCATCCCATCGATGAAGCAATTTGTGGAAATGATGTGCAACGGGGAATTTCTGGATAAGACACCGGAGGAGGCATGGGATTACTTAGAATCCATAGCTGAGAATGCACGAAGTTGAGAGGCGACTCCTGAATCTGAGAGAAGAGAATTACCTCAACCTTTGGCCCGTGGAGGTCTCCTTACATTGACCCAAGAGGAAGCCTTAGAAGCAAGAATGGAGGCCATCATTTGCAAGAGACTTGAAGGGTTGCAGTTGAAAGGAGTGAAGGCCGTAACGGTTGGTAATGAAGGGCTATGTAACCTTTGCAGTAGCGCAGACCATAGTATCACTCAATGTCCTAACCTACCGCTAGCAAAGGAAGTACGTCAAGACCCCACTCAAGTGAATTATGTGGCAAATTCCAACCAAGGGCAAGGATACAACAATTCCCATAATCAAGGCCTGAGTTGGAGGAATAGCCCGAATTTGAATTGGGGATCCCAAATTCAACAACAAGCTCAACCATCATATCGTCCACCCTTCAACAACAACAACTATCAACAAGGCATCCACAGGAGGAGGGATGAAACAAGCGAGCTCCAAGTGCAATCTCTGAGCGACACATTGTAACAATTCATCCAAATGCAAACAACGCAAAATCAAGCAAATTTCCAACAATGGCAACAACTACAACAAGCTCAGGCGCAACACCAACAACAATTTCAACAACTCAATGAGAATATGGCAAAGCTTGCGGCAATTCTAGAGAAGGACAAGCTTTTGGCACAACCACTCCCCAACCCTAACATGAATTCATCATCGGGAGGACCCAACATCAAGTCTTGTCAAGCGGTGACAACCTTGAGCAGTGGTCAAAAACTTGAGAAGCCGGAGCCACCGAGAGTCGAAGAGGAGATAGTTATGGAGAATGAAGCTACCCCAAATGAAGATGTGCAAGAAGAAATACCGGACAAAGGCAACCATTCCGAAGAGATCATCATTGAAGAGCCCGAGCCATACATTCCTCCTGCACCTTTCCCTCAAAGGCTTCAACCTCCATGGAAAGATAAGTTTCAATCTGAAATCCGCGAAATATTTCAAAAATGTCAACTTAATATCCCTCTTCTTGATGCAATAAATCAAATTCTCGCCTATGCTAAATTCTTAAAAGATTTATGCACCGTTAAGAGGAATGTTAGTGTTAAGAAAAAGGCCTTCCTACCACAACAAGTTAGTGCTATCGTGCAACACAACACTCCTATAAATACAAGGACCCCGGCTCACCTATAATCCCATGCATCATAGGAACCAAAAAGATAGGTCAAGCCATCCTTGATTTAGGTTCGAGTGTTAATATTTTGCCTTATGACTGGTACATACAATTAGAACTTGGAGAATTAAAATCCACACCCATTATTCTCCAATTGGCCGATAGATCCATCAAGGTCCCCAAGGGTAGCATAGAGGACGTGCTCGTCCAAGTGGACAAATTTTACTACCCGGAGGACTTTGTGGTGTTGGACATTCTTGGACCTCAAACCAAAACACCAACCCCCATCATTTTAGGTAGACCATTCCTAGCCACAAGCAATGCTATAATCAATTGTAGGGATGGTCAACTTAAAATCTCTTTTGTCAATATGACCCTTGACTTGAACATTTTCAATGCTTGTAAATTGCCATCGGGGGATGGTGAGTTTGAGGAAGCTTGCATGATTGAGACTCTAGTTGAAGAGCATTTTGATACGGAGTTTGTTGAAGCGCTTAATTTTGTTGATCATTTTTGTGAAAATATTGACACCGAGTGTTTTTCGCAGAAAGTTGGCGTGGTGACTAAGTGGATGCCATCTTTTGAGCCGCTACCGTTAGACACACCTTGCCAAAGGCCATCAAAGCTGGAACACCCATCCTTGGATTTGAAGCCATTGTCGCCATATTTGAAGTACGCATTTCTTGGAGAATCCGACACATTCTCCGTGGTAATATCGTCTAAACTTTCCAATGAGCAAGAAATGCAATTGCTAGATGTGCTTAAAACTCACAAGGGGGCAATTGGTTGGACAATTGCTGACATTAAAGGTATTGACCCCCTCATTTGTAAGCACCACATCTACTTAGAGGATGACACCAAACCTACTAGAGAAATGCAACGTAGGTTAAATCCTAACCTAAAGGAAGTAGTAAAAGGTGAAATCCTTAAGCTTCTTAATGCGGGTATTATATACCCTATTGCCGATAGTAGATGGGTTAGCCCCATTCAAGTTGTACCTAAGAAATCGGGGCTAACGGTTATTAAAAATGAAAACAATGAGCTAGTCCCCAAGCGAGCCACCACAGGATGGCGCATGTGCGTTGACTATAGGAGGCTTAATTCTAAGACCCGTAAAGACCACTTCCCTCTCCCATTTCTTGATCAAATCCTAGAGAGAGTGGCCGGACGCGAATGTTATTGCTTCCTTGATGGCTATTCCAGTTATTATCAATTTGAAATAGCACCCGAAGAACAAGAGAGGACCACCTTCACTTGTCCTTTTGGCCTTTTTGCATTCCGGATGATGCCATTTGGTCTATGTAATGCCCCCGTAACCTTTCAACGTTGTATGCTTAGTATTTTCCATGATATGGTTGAAAAGATTGTGGAGGTATTCATGGATGGTTTCTCTGTGTATGGTAGCTCATTTAATAATTGTTTATCTAACTTGGTTTTGGTGTTAGATCGGTGCATCGAGAAAAACCTTCTCTTGAATTGGGAGAAATGCCATTTCATGACAACCAAAGGCTTAGTCCTCGGTCATATTGTATCCAAGGAAGGTATGCACGTCGATAAAGCCAAGATCGAGGTAATAGAAAAGCTACCCACTCCTCATTGCGTAAGAGATATTCGATCATTTCTAGGGCATGCAGGTTTTTATATGAGGTTCATAAAAGATTTTAGTTCTATATCTCAACCTCTTTGCATGCTTTTGAAAAATGATGTAGATTTTGCTTGGAGTAATAATTGTCAACTTGCTTTTGAGAAGTTGAAAAACTTGCTCACATGTTCACCTATTCTTCAGGTGCCAGATTGGACATCACCCTTCGAAATCATATGCGATACTAGTGATTATGCGGTTGGTGCCGTGCTTGGACAACGCAAGGACAATGTCCCCGTGGTGATTTACTATGCGAGTAAGAGCATGAATGAGGCTCAACGAAACTATACCACCATAGAGAAGGAGCTTTTAGCCGTTGTCTTCGCATTGGAGAAATTTAGGAGCTACATATTGGGATTCTCAATTACAATCTTCACTGACCATGCCGCTCTTAAATATCTCCTTTCCAAGAAAGACGCTAAGCCTAGACTAATCCGTTGGATTTTGCTCTTGCAGGAATTCAACATCGCCATCAAGGACAAGAAGGGAGCAGAAAATCATGTTGTCGATCACCTTTCACGGTTAACAATGAGCATGGAGCCAGCAACCATCCCATTGAATGATTCATTTCCCGACGAACGTCTTTTTACAGTCTCCCACACACTCCCATGGTATGCCGACATAATAAACTACTTGGTCACCGGTAAGACTCCTTCTACTTGGTCTCGCCAAGATTACAAAAGGTTCATCTTTGAGGTAAAATCTTTCTTTTTCGATGACCCTTACCTTTACAAGTATTGTAATGACCAATTAGTAAGGAGATGCATACCCGACGATGAGTTTGATAGTGTTTTACACTTTTGCCATGAAGGTGCATTCGGTGGTCATTTTTCCGCCCAAAAGACCGTAGCAAAAATTCTACAATGTGGTTTCTATTGGCCTAGCATGTTTAAGGACACTTATACATATTGTAAATCATGCTTAGCTTGCCAAAAGTTGGGGGGGGATTACTAAAAGAAATATGATGCCGCTAAACCCCATTCTTGAATTAGAAATCTTCGATTGTTGGGGCATTGATTTTATGGGGCCATTTCCCACATCCTTTGGGTACACATATATTTTGCTTGCTATAGATTATGTATCTAAATGGATTGAGGCTATTCCTTGTAGGACCAATGATGCGGCTATCGTGCTTAAATTCATGAAAGAAAACATTTTCGCACGATTTGGGATGCCAAAGGCTATGATAAGCGACGGAGGGTCACATTTCTGCAACCGCCTCTTCGCAAGCTTAATGAAAAAGTTTGGGGTGAAACACAAGGTCTCCACACCATACCACCACCAAACTAATGGACAAGCCGAGTTGGCGAATCGGGAGATCAAGAACATACTCCAAAAGACGGTGAACCCATTGATTCGGAGTGAAAATTGTATATTTATACCCCCTTACTACCCCCATTTTGTGCTAAGAATTATTCTTAATGTTGCTCTTTTTGGGTATATTTTCACTTTATGTCATTTTCAGGGCTTATTCTCATTCTTGGCACAAAATACGGATTTTATCGTCCTTATTGGCTTCCTACTATTTTTCATATGCTCCTGCTATTATTTTGATCATATCTCCATTTTTTGGGAATTATTTGAGCATGTGAATAATTTATATGGAATTTTGGAAGTCAATATAGTGTGTTTTAATAGTCATTATTTTAATTTCATAATCAAATGGACTAATTTCTCCTTCTCCTATTTTTGAGGTACTCCTGGGAGTCTTAGGGATTTTCCTGAATTTTCTGGGATTTTTTTGGAATTTCTGGGATTTTTAGCGATTTAATTGGAGGAGAAAAGGGCTTTAAAACAGAAAAGGAAATTTATTGGGGCGCCACGTGGCGCAACCAGATGGCGCCACGTGGTGCCAGATCAAGTCCACGTCCGCCCGCTGCGTTTGGGTTTCGAAGTTTTTTTTAAAAAAATTAAATTAAATTAAATTAAATCGCGGCCTGCTTTTGGAGCGGGCCGCTGGGCCGTCGTTCAGTTAAAAAAAATTTAAATAGCAGCGCGCGCACGGGCCGGCCCAGCGGCCGGCCCGTTTTTGTTTTAACGGCTGCCAGCGCGCGCACAAGAGAGGCGGGCGTGGTTCTGAGCGGGTCGGGGAGCCCAAACCCGACCCGCAACGGCTGTATTAGGGCCCTGTTGCGAATTTTGAAGAGCTTGTTTTTTTTTTTGGCTTCTTCAGCTGTTCTTCAGCCAAGAGAGTTTATTTTGGGGGGTTCTTCTTCCCCATTAGGGTTAGGGCTAGGGAAGGAGGCCATTGGAGCTTGTGGAGCTTGGAGGAGGTGCCCAAGTGAGAGGGAAACCTCATTTCTTGATAGATTGGTGATCTCCTCCCTCTTTTCTTGTGTAATTTTGATATCTCTCTTTATATTAAACTTTGATGAATTTGCTTATGAATATCATTTTGGTTAGTATGATTGAGTAGTATTCATTGGCTTGGATTGTGATTCATTGGGTTGGTTGTTAATTCTTGCCCTAATTTCCTCTTGCTCATTTTATATACTAATGTTGGATGTGTAATTAGGGCACAATTTTATTGACTAAGACCCGAGAGGGCACAATTTGAGAAAATACCATGCTCATATTTGATTAGTGCCGTGATGATGCGTCCATCCCTATTGCAATTTTTCGTGTTCATTAAAGCTAAACTTTCTGATTGGGCTTCCTTAGCCGGATGACCGATTGAGTTATATGTGTGTAATTAGAGCTTAATTAATACCAATCCTCGTGAACCCACAACCTATGCTCTCTCGCCTTGCCATCCTAAATCCCCTTTGGCTCTCCAACCCTACCCACTTAGGTTAGAATTTTAGTTTGACCACGATTTTCACACACTTTTTCCTACTCATCCACCGTTAGTTAAGGTGGTTGTTTCACACTTTATTTTTCGTTATCGATCAAACTTGTGAATATAGAACGACTTGTCCCTGTGATCCGACCCGGTACTCACTGGTTATAAATTTACTACTTGGCGACCTCCTACACTTGGGAGTTAGCACGTGTGTCACGCCCCGCTTCCCAAAAATGTGGAGGCGAGACGTGAGAAGGTCCGCTCAGACTTGAAGCTGCAAAGCTCCAAGCCCGATAAGCGTCAATCAACAATAAGTTTGCAGGTCCTTGCAACGCAATATGAAACAACAATAATAATACGGGAATGAGACAATAAGCAATTTATTGAATCTCAGAATATCCATAAAATAAATTACAATATCGCAGAAAAGCCACCAGGCTAAAGAAAAGAGTCCAAAGGCCCAAACATGGCCAGCAAAAGTACAACGTACAAAACAAAGGTGCCACGCACCGACAACTAACATCAAACCTAAACAATGAACCAACTCATCCAGCAAACATGGGCTCTGGCACAACGTCAGCAACAACCACGTCCTCTGCAACAACTCTGGCTCAGGGTCTAACATGTGACACCCAAAAGAGAGAGGGGCACATGTCAGCAAGTCTGAAAAGACTTGAGCAAGGAAACTGAAAGGAAGGTAAACTAGCAATCTAGCAGTTATAGTATGGTGCATGGCATGGCAAGTATAGTATGGAAGTAACGAGTAAAGTAAAGTACAAGTATCAAGTATCAAGTGTGACACGTAATGTCAAGTAACAAGTCCAAGGGATCACCCACACATGGATGCCCTATTGCTCGCAGGCTGTGTTCAAGTACAATGGATCACTCACACACAGGTGAGTGCCCTATTGCCCGTAGGCTGTGTTCAAGTACAAGGGATCACTCACACACAGGTGAGTGCCCTATTGCCCGCAGGCTGTGTTGAGCTCATTTTCTGGACCACGAGCCAGAATCGTATTTGGCATAGGGTTGTGCCCGCAGAACGGGTGCCTAGCCGGAACAAATAGTACAAGTATGTAGCGAAGCTACGCAATCACGATGAATGTTCAAGCATGCAATGACATGAGCAGATATTCGCGTACCGTTAATTGAAATTAAACGTGACAGGCAAAATGCAATGACATGAACATATTCGCGTACCGTTAATTTAAATTAAACATGGCAGTTAAAATACAATAGCAGTTAAGGATGCATGGATGACATGAACAGTTAATACGCGTACCGTTAAGGGAAAGTAAACGTGACATACAAGCATGATGAAGGTGACGGACCAAGCTTCGTTGTCAAGCTAGGTCAATAGCGTCTAGACGGCTATCCTTTCACCGTCTAGTCTCTTTTACGCTAAAGCAAGGAAATGGCCTAAGACATGGCCCAAATCAAGAGATGCAAGTTTCACTTGCCTCACGCCAAGGAAGATGATCAACGAGGCACGCCACAAAAGTTATCTACGGAGAGGAAATCGCTGCCACGGAGAAACAATCATCAAACAACATCCAACCTAGTTTATTATTAGGGTTTCAATAAAATCACAAGGAGAGTTATGAGGAAACCAAAGGATCGAACCCTACCGTATAGAAGCGGAAGATCGATGTCGAGCAAGCACGGCAACGGAAGAACGATCCAGTGAAACATAGGGTTCAGATCTGGAATGGGGAGAAAATCTGGAGAAATGGGGTTTTGGGGATTTTTGGGGGTTTTCCGGCGACCTAGAGAAGGTGGCCGGTGTAACGACTGCTTTTCATGAATCTGGATTTAATATAATATAATATATGTTTTAGTGGATTTTCTCCTCTTGTGTGGTTTTCGTCTCCGTAGTTTCATTTTCGATCGATTCGTCGTATTTTCTCGCTTCTTCCTTAGGATTGTCGATTTCGAAGTATGTCACTCGTGACGGACTTCATAACGGTCGTATCTAACTGTTAGATCAAGCCTAAGAGTCTTAGGAATCGATCCCGGGGCCCCGCGCTCCGTATCGGTACTTTTCTGTGCTCATTAGCCGGTGTAAGAAGGGCCACCGACCGACTAGATGACGATCCAGTCGGTCGACCGACCGACTAGTTAGCTTTCTAAATTTCTCAGGAGTTACTGTTTATCGTTAGTCGGTCTAAGAGCGTTGGTTGACCGACTAGGTTGCAAACTAGTCGGTCAGCAATGCTTCTTGAACCGACTAACTCATCAAATTATTTTTGTATCAGTTACTGTTTACTCTTAGTCGGTCTAAGAACGTTCATCGACCGACTAGATGCCAAACTAGTCGGTCAGTACTTGTTCATGGACCGACTAACTCTAGAATCCTATTTTCGTTCAGGAGTTACTGTTTGCACTTAGTCGGTCTGCGTTGGTCGACCGACCGACTAGTTGCCAAACTAGTCGGTCAGTGGTTGCTCTTTGACCGACTAACCAGTGTTAAAACCCTAATTTCTGGGCAGCCGTCAGCCCAACCTATTTATACCCAACCCAAACGACTTCTTCTTCTCCAACACGACCCAAAACCCTAAAATCTTCCCCCTTCAGCACCCATCTTCCTCCAAGCTCCATTTCTCCATCCCAAGCCCTAAATCCACCATCCAAACCATCCATTCACTCTATCTACCCCTCATCTTCCCCAAATCTCCATCAAAACCCATCAAAACCCCCAAATCCCCCAAAACCCTAGTTTCCCCAAACTTCTCCAATCTTCTCCAGATTTGATCCTAGGGTTCCCCGGAGTGTTTCTTCCGTCTCCTCTCGGTAAGAAATCGATCTACCGTTGTTTTCATAGCTTATTTATAATTTTATGAAAACCCTAATTAATTTCATGTGTTTGGTGTTTGTTTCCCCCATAACAGCGATTTCCCCGTAGATAGCATCCGTGTGACGAAGTGATCGTCAATCCCCGGTGCTAGGCAAGTGAAACTTGCCACTTAGGGTTTAGGCCATGTTTTAGGCCATTTGCATGTTGTAGGCGTAAAAGAGGCTAGGCGACGAAATGATACTCGCCTAGGCGCAAATTGGGGAACTAGCTTGACAACGAAGCTAGTTCCAACACATATAGCATGTTGCACAACTCGCATGTCATGTTTACTTTCAATTAACGGTACGCGAATATGTTCATGTCATTGCATTTCGCCTGTCACGTTTAATTCAATTAACTGTACGCAAATAAATTGTCATGATCTCGCATTCCTTAGGTATTGCTGTGATTGCGTAGCTTCGCTACAATGTTGTGTTCCTGGCTCGTGTTCCAGAAGCGGGCCATGTGTTGGTTGATAGCCAATGCCCGAATTGCGTGTTCCGGCTAGGTGTTCCCTACGCCATACTAGTGTTCCTGGCTCGTGACCAGAAGCGAGCATAATGAGTTGCAAACCCCAACGCTCGATGTATTGAATTGTGAACTAAGAATGCGAGCTCAATGTGCGGGGCAACCTCAGGCTCGCTAGCTGAGCTCAATGTGCGGGGACCCCAGGCTCCATATCGTGTGAATATTGGGTAGTGTTTAGTGCCGATCGGTCTGAAATGCTATGCCATTCAGCGAATGGCGTAAACACCTACAAAATGTGAATGTATTGAATTGATAGTAGCTTGGCTACTCTTGTCTTGTCCCGATGATTGTTCTCTTGTACAAATTGTCTTGCCATGTTTTAATTGTGCACTCATGTTATAACTGCCATGTCATGCATACTAAACTGCTAGGTTGCTAGATGCCTCACTTTCAGTTTCCTTGCCCAAGTCTTTTTAGACTTGCTGACATGTGCCCCTTTACTCTTTTGGGTGACACATGTTAGATCCTGAGCCCGGGTACCTCGTTGAGGACGAGGTGTTTGCTGACGCCGAGCCCGAGCTTGTGTTTGACGGGGAGTACGTGGACACTGGGGAACAGTCCTAGTGTCTTCGTTGTGTTTTACTTTTATTAGACAGTTGTTTTGTTATCGGTGCGTAGCACCTATACTTTGTTGTTGTCGTTGCTTTTGTTGGCCTTGTTCTGGGCCTTGGACTCTTTTCTTTTAGCCTGGTGGCTTTTCTGGATGTTGAACTTATTTTTGATGTTGGACATTTTGTGAGATGTGGAATTTTATTTCAGTCTCTCCTTGTGTTATTATTGTTATTCTGTTGTGGTTACAGGGACCTGTTTATGTATTTCTGGACGCTTATCGGGTTTGGGGCTTCACAGCTCCACTCTCGTGCGGACCTTTTCACGTCTCGCCTCCATTTTAGGGAAGCGGGTCGTGACAGCCGGCCTAAATGGCAAGAGGGAAGCTCCAAGGGAGGAAGGAATGGCTTGGGATGAAGGAGGAAGGGTTTGGGGATGAAGGGGGATGATTTGGGGAAGGAGGAGGTTCAAGAGAAGAGAGGGAAGAGAAGAAAACGATTGGGGGTTTATATAGAAAATCGTGTGGCGGCTAGGGCAAACCTAGGGTTTCTGGGTGAATTAGTCGGTCAAAGAAGGGTGGCTGACCGACTAGTTTGTGAACTAGTCGGTCGGTCGTTCAACTGTAACCGACTAAGAGAAAACAGTAACTCCTGAAGGAAAAATGAACTTTGAATTAGTCGGTCTGTGAAGGCTTGTCAACCGACTAGTTTGAGAACTAGTCGGTCGGTGAGTGTTCATAGACCGACTAAGAGTGAACAGTAACTCGGCTGGGAAAATGATCAATGAACTAGTCGGTTGAAGAACAATGGCTGACCGACTAGTTTGTAATCTAGTCGGTCGAAAGATGTTCTTAGACCGACTAAAGATAAACAGTAACTCCTGAATTATAATCAAAGCCCACTAGTCGGTCCATTAAGGATTGCCGACCGACTAGATTGAGATCTAGTCGGTTGGTTCTCCTTCTTGAACCAACTAACGTGCACGAAAAGTGTCGATTCGAAGCGCGAAGCTTCAGGAAGATTTCTATGGCTTCTAGGATCGATTTATACTCTAAGATATGAGCGATAAGAAGCTCGTCATGAGTGACTCACCTCAAGCTCGACGATCTAAGGAAGGAAGCTAGAAAGTCACGACGATACGAACGAAATCGAAAGCTACGGAGATGGAAAATCACACGTAAAGGGAAATCCACCAAGACTCATATAATACTCATATATAACATCGAAAACCCAAACACATGAAAAACCAATCGTTACATCGTGCAATCTTTTGCTCACGCCAAGTTTTTGGCACCGTTGCTGGGGACAACGGTTTCTATTATTAGCAATTTTTGATTGATTTCGAAAGCTTTAGTGTGATACTTCTATCTCTTAGTGTGTGTCTTTCCATTTATTTATTTTCCACTTATTGAGTCTTTTGGATGTTTACTATCATTTTCTTTGAAATTTTTTTAAGCATGACATCATCTTCAGATTTTTCGGACGTTGATTTGGAGGATATCTCACTTCTGCCATACTTCCATGGCTCGGAGTGGGAGAACCCTCATTTACATACTAAAAAATTTGATGAGTGGATGTTTTCATGTCTTGGTGGGAATATTGATGATAATTACATATATTTTAGATTTTTTTTCCCTCTTCTTTGCAAGATGATGCTAGACTTTGGTTTGATTCGTTGTCTCTCGACTCACATTTTACTTGGTTGTCGTTTCAGGCTGAATTTTTTCGAGTGTTTTTTCCTATCTTTTTGGAGCAGGTACAGGGGCGGCAGGCCATGGAGCATATAGCGTGCTTTATCCAGGCTGAGTGGGAGGCCACCATCAGGCTTGGCAGAGGTTCACTGATTTGATGCTTGCATGCCCACACCAGAGTTTCCACGAGGATCATCTCCTGCAGATATTTTATACTGGATTATCGCCATCTGGGTGAGATTTCGTGCAGATGAGCTGCGGTGGGAAGTTCTTCGATTATTCGACCGAGGATTCATGGTGTTACCTGAGGGACCTTGCAGAGTGGGAGCAGACTGCGCCATCTAAAGAGCTACCACTTGGATATGAGGATGATGGCCGGTCCCAGTTTCCACTTTAGGATGCAGAGCAGCAGGTCCAGGACTAGCCTGAGGAGCCAGCTGAGGGCTCTTTTCAATGCGACCCTATGGAATACCAAGAAAAACCTGTGAAGAGGGTGCATTGGGGCCAAGTAAAGGAATTTGAGCATATACATTTTGAGGAGTCAGAGGAGATAGATGATGGAGTGCGTGTCGACCACGACGGTGACACGATGCATTTTCACTTTGAGTTTGAGGATGAAGCGGATGTGCTTGATGGCCTAGAGCAGATTGAGGACACCATGGAGCCTAAGCCACAGTCCACTTTAGATTTAGCTTCGCAGGTCGAGGCGGTTGAGTACTTTGGGAGGACGACTGAGATGAACTATTTCTGGGATGGCGAGGATGATGCGTGCTTGGATTTGCCCGAGACGAGTCTACCTCTAGTCCTGTCACAGATGTCACTTCCCTCGCCTCAGGATGTGCACTTACCAGTCATCGAGGAGATTTTTCAGGATACATTTCATAGTCTGGGGAGGTCTGTAGAGCCTACACTTTCTGATAGCGAGGACGATTGCGAGATGGTCTACATTGAGCCTGAGTCGTCGTCTCCTTCAGATTCTCTTCTGCAGCCGCTTCCCCCTCCTCCTGATTCGGATTGTCGTCATTTGATCGTAAATTCATTTATTCATTTCGACGACCCATTTTGGCAAGCTTTTCACTTGGATGTGCGCTCTCGCCCAATTATTTTTGACACAACCTATCTCCCCTATTTGGTAGGAACCCATCACAAGGAGATGCTTGGGGTTGTGTCGCTTGCCATTAATGCCCACAATGGAGGTAGGGCATTGGACGTGGCGACGCTCGCGGAGGAGCGTAAGGATATGATCGAGCAGTTGCTACCACCGATATACATCCGAGATCTGCCTTTTGCTAAGGTGTATTCTTTCCTTTAAGTAGTGTAAATAAATAAAAATTTAGTTAGTTTGCTTTTGCGTGTTTGCTTTCGTATGCTTTTTTTTTCTTTTCTATGATCTTTTGTGAGATCTGATACTCTCCCAACATTGCGGACAATATTTATTTTAAGTTGGGGGAGAGTGTTAGAATCTCTAGAATTGTTAGAATTGTGATGTTAGCTCAATTTTTTTTGAGATCCCTCCATGTTTTGCCCTCATTCCATGAACTTCATTGCATATCTTATTTGGCCTCCTTGTCCATACGCCATTTGCTTTGTGCTTAGTCCCTACATGCTTAATGACATGCAATTTTTCGGATTATCATTTTGGTATCAAATTCATAAATGTTTGATTGGCATGGTTTAATTCTTTTTCAATTTGGATTCATATGCGAATATGCCATGTATGGAACTACATTATATGTCGTGATACTCTCTTTGAGATAATTTGGGGAAAGTTTGGTGTAAGTAATTTCATGTTGGGATGAATGGCTTAGTTTTTAATTGGATTGGGCGTGGCCATTTGGTTATGTTTTGTTTTCCTCTTAAGGAGTGGGTGTATGAGTTGATAACTTGTGTTGAGAATGAAAAAGAGAGTTAATATAAGCGAATGGTTTTTCTAATCAAATTGAGTAGCCGGTGCCCCACGAAACATTGGGGAGGACGCCAAAAATGAGATTTATGGGATCATTCCATCCATTTGCATATATAGCGTCATCGCGTGTATGCAAATATGGTCGTGTTTGCATTTCATAGCGTTACCGCGTGAATGCAAAACATAAACATCAAAAACAAAAAAAAAGAAGGAAAAAGAAAAAGAAAAGAAAAATGAATGAATAAATGAAAGAATAAGCAACATGAGTGATGCAATCTCATCTCCCACAACTTAGAGGAATTTCTTTTGTTTTGGCCATTTCCAAGAAAGTTAGAAACTTTCCCATTTGTGATATATCCCGATATATGTGATACGGTGCTTATTTCCTTACTTTTCTTGGAATTGGATCGAAGAGTGTGTCATTTGTTATTTACTTTCATACATTGGGTATATTGGCTTTGAAATCATTTGGAAATTACATTTTGTGTATGCCATGAGGATATTGTGAATTTGGTGCATGTTTTTCATTTTAACCCAAATTTATCGCCTATTTTGCTAGGGACTAGCAAAAAGCTAGTTGGGGGGGTGTGATTTGGAGTGAAAATTGTATATTTATACCCCCTAACTATCCCCATTTTGTGCTAAGAATTATTCTTAATGTTGCTCTTTTTGGGTATATTTTCACTTTATGTCATTTTCGGGGCTTATTCTCATTCTTGGCACAAAATACGGATTTTATCGTCCTTATTGGCTTCCTACTATTTTTCATATGCTCCTACTATTATTTTGATCATATCTCCATTTTTGGGAATTATTTGAGCATGTGAATAATTTATATAGAATTTTGGAAGTCAATATAGTGTGTTTTAATAGTCATTATTTTAATTTCATAATCAAATGGACTAATTTCGCCTTCTTCTATTTTTCAGGTACTCCTGGGAGTCATAGGGATTTTTCAGAATTTTCTGGGATTTTTTTGGGATTTCTATGTATTTTTAGCGATTTAATTGAAGGAGAAAAGAGCTTTAAAACAGAAAAAGAAATTTATTGGGGCGCCACGTGAGCAAACAGATGGCGCCACATGACGCCAGATCAAGCCCACGTCTGCCTGCTGTGTTTGGGTTTCGAAGTTTTTTTTAAAAATTAAATTAAATTAAATCGCGGCCCGCTCTTGGAGCGGGCCGCTGGGCCATCGTTCAGTTATAAAAAAATTTAAAAAGCAGCGCGTGCACAGGTCTGCCCAGCGGTCGGCCCGTTTTTGTTTTAACGGCTGCCAGCGCGCGCACAAGAGAGGCGGGGCGCGGTTCTGAGCGGGTCGGGGAGCCCAAACCCGACCCGCAACGGCTGTATTAGGGCCCTGTTGCGAATTTTGAAGAGCTCGTTTTTTTTGGCTTCTTCAGCTGTTCTTTGGCCAAGAGAGTTTATTTTTGGGGGTTCTTCTTTCCCATGAGGGTTAGGGCTAGGGAAGGAGGCCATTGTAGCTTGGGGAGCTTGGAGGAGGTGCCCAAGTGAGAGGGAAGCCTCATTTCTTGAGAGATTGGTGATCTCCTCCCTCTTTTCTTGTGTAATTTTGATATCTCTCTTTGTATTAAACTTTGATGAATTTGCTTATGAATATCATTTTGGTTAGTATGATTGAGTAGTATTGATTGGCTTGGATTGTGATTCATTGGGTTGGTTGTTAATTCTTGCCCTAATTTTCGCTTGCTCATTTTATATGCTAATGTTAGATGTGTAATTAGGGCACAATTTTATTGGCTAAGACCCGAGAGGGCACAATTTGAGAAAATACCATGCTCATATTTGATTGGTACCGTGATGATGCGTCCATCCCTATTGCAATTTTTCGTGTTCATGAAAGCTAAACTTTCTGATTGGGCTTCCTTAGCCGGATGACCGATTGAGTTATATGCGTGTAATTAGAGCTTAATTAACACCAATCCTAGTGAACCCACAACCCATGCTCTCTCGCCTTGCCATCCTAAATCCCCTTTGGCTCTCCAACCCTACCCACTTAGGTTAGAATTTTAGTTTCACCAGGATTTTCACACACTTTTTTGCTACTCATCCACCGTTAGTTGAGGTGGTTGTTTCACACTTTATTTTTCGTTATCGATCAAACTTGTGAATATAGAACGACTTGTCCCTGTGATCCGACCCGGTACTCATCGGTTATAAATTTACTACTTGGCGACCTCCTACACTTGGGAGTTAGCACGTGCAATCTTTTGCTCACGCCACTCATCAAGGAAAGATTGGAGTATGCATCTTCCCGAAGCATTGTGGTTATACCGTACCGCCTACAAAACGGTTTTAGAGATGTCCCCATATCGCCTAGTTTTTGGAAAATTTTGCCACTTGCCCATTGAGCTTGGACATAAATCTTTTTGGGCAATTAAAAAGTTTAATTGTGAAATTGACCCCTCTTCTCATAAATTGCAGTTTGTGGAGCTCGAAGAGATAAGGAAAGAGGCATACAACAATTCCAAGCTTGTGAAGGAAAGGCTTAAATGCGCCCATGATCGAATCACCTTGAGGAGAGAATTCACCCCAAGGGAGAAAGTGCTACTTTATAACTCAAGACTTCATCTCTTCCCCGGAAAGCTTCGTTCGAAGTGGATTGGACCCTTCATTGTTCATGAGGTGTTTCCACATGACATGGTGACCATTGCCAACCCGCGAAACGGAAATGAATTTAAGGTGAACGGCCAACGTTTAAAGCACTATCAAGAGCCGTGGAGCAGAGACGAGTACACCATGGAGCTTACGGAACCACCGCCGGGTGGAACCAACTAGGTGTGTTCGCTCCAAAACTTTCCTATCTAGTAATATGTAATAATGAATAACTCTTGCTCAAGCTTTCTTATCCTAGTTTATCCACCTTCATGCATATACTTCATCACCCCCTTCAAACATTGAGGAAATTGTTCATTTTTAGTTGGGGGGTGTGGACTAGGATATAAAAACTTCTTGAGCATCTTTTTATTATTTTCATCCTTTTTGTGAATAAATTGAATTAAAAGGGGGGGGGGGATTTCCATCCATCACCAACATTTCTGCAACCCATAGCTTTTTGTTAGACCCATTGGTTAAATGTGGTGATCCTTCCTAACTTTGGTAAAAATGTATTCTTGAAGTGGATTTTGACAAATTAGGGTCTGTCGTATCTCTATGTACTAAGGGCAATTAATTATTTCTCTACATGCTTACACTTGGCCCTTTAACTTGAAGCTTATGACAATTATCACCCATTTAAAACCCTATAGTGATGTAGAAACCTTGGTATCAACGATCAATTGATTAAGCTTTAGGAATTTTAAAAATTCGGCTAGGTTTATATTCATGGATCCCAAGATAGTGACTTGGAAGTTGGAGTTGCTCAAATGAATGCTATCAAATGCTACAATAATAAGTGCACTTGTGCACATTTGAATAAGGCATTAACTTTTGCCATGGTACTTCGAATAAGGCAAAAATTGCCATGAAATTTGAGTAAACGCATAAATTTGAACCACAACTCATTTCCATGATCTTTTGAGGGAGCAAGTGTTATATCCCATAAGCTCGAGAGTTTCTAAGGATCTTACATCATGAGATTGTGACATATTAAGGGATATACTAAGCTTAGGTGTGGATGGTGGAGTGTGTAAGAGGCATGCGGTTATAGTCTTAGGGAAGGGTGTATAGACTTGAGACCTTTGCCCTTATATATATGATTTCAACATCCTTTAGTAATGCCAATAATCCATGGATGGAATTAACATAGTATTTTGGGATTGGTCACTTATTTTGCTAGTGACTAGAAAGACGCTAGTTAGGGGTATGATTATGAATAAATATTGCATATTCTAACCTCATAATCATCTCCTCTTGTGCATATAATCTATGGAATCATGCTCTCTTAACTACATTTACGCTAAATCATCATTTGTGAGCATATGATTTTATTCTTGCACAATTTCACTTCCCTAAGCATTATAAATGACTATTATATTTATAGGGATTTTTCTGGAATTTTCAGGTGTCCTGGAAGGGACTAAATCAACTCAAGAAGAGGAGTGCATAACAGGCGCCTGCAGAAGCAAAGACAGTTGCCTGAAAACCCAACAGTCAACTGCCTAACAACGGCAGCCGCCTGCCTTCAAAGAATTGAAGCTGGAGAAGCTGAAGCCCAACTACAGTCTACTGTAAGGGGATTGACAGTCGACTGTAATCTCATACAGTCGCATGTCATATTCGCTTCAGTCGACTGATATTTCAGATTTCTGAGGGAGCAAAAATAAGCCAACTCTATGTTATTTTGACATTTCTGCAGCAGGCGACTGAAGAACAGAAAACAGTCACCTGTGGGTCACACAGTCGACTGTGATATTTTCAGCCAGTTGCCTGTCCCCATTTGGAAGCAGTAAGAATTTTCTGCTATCAGTCGACTGCCATTTATTCGACAGTCGACTGAACTGGGGTTTTCGGCCGTAGTCTGGGATACGAGAAACATGTTTTTCTTAACCGATTCCTCTCCAGTTGCTGTGAATCGTTGGATGAGGATTTGGATGGATGAGATGTAACCCCTAGGGGTACAAAACACTACTATTCAGATGTAATAAGGGAGAACGAGAATAGAACTTAATTTTTGCTATTTAAGGTCATCTTCTTCCTTGAGAAGGGGATTAGGGTTTTTTGAGGGTTCTAAGTTTTCTGATTCCGTTTTTGCTATTGCTGAGACTGATTGCTGATTGAAGAAGCTTGTATTTGGTGACAAATCTCCAACGCTCTTTCTAATACATACTTGCTTTTATCCTTTGCATAGAACTATGTCCACTTTCTTGAATGCTGATTTAGTCTTTGATATGCTAGGCTAGATTCATTGTGTAGGTGTTTTGGATTGATGTAGGATGTATTGATTGCTTTGCTAATGTTAATTTCCAGCACCCCTTGTTAATCCATGTTGTTGGGTGAATTAAACTTATTAGTAATTGGGTTTGATACTATCCATGGAGGAGCCGAAGAACAGTGGTGCTTCGTAATGGTTGCATCTATGTATCCAATGGGTATTGCATATCTTGGAATGAATGCAAGACCCATTCAATCCATATTTCGTAATATAGAAGTTTAATTCATCTATTAACTCAAATTTTTAATTGGGTTGTGACCCATCTATTGAATCGTGCATTGCCCAAAAGGGGCCGCAGAACGGTGGTTGTGCGCTACGCACCACAACCTATATGCACTACTCTCACATACCTTGAAATGGGTGTGAGAGTGATTCATGAGCTTCAATTAGGGGAAGAACCTAGTTAGCAATTACTTTTGGTGCACCCCATATGTGCTTAATTGAGTTATTTCCCGATCCTCATACCTTGAAATGGATGAGCAGTCGAGTTATCATGGAATTAATATTTAACAGAGCAATTGAATAATCCTACTGATATCCTCAACACCCGCACTCTTTCTCTCCCTTGCATCCAAACCTTGGGACATTACCCTAACTCTAGGGTGTTTAGATAAACCAGCTCTCCAAACAATCATTCACTCCCCATAGGGTGGTAAGAATACTCAACCATTCTTTACATGCTTTAACTATTTGTGTGAATTTGCAGATTAGTTCTGTCTCTGTGGATACAATCCCGTACTTACCAGGTATATTATTTGCCGACCTCGTATACTTGCGAGTATCACCTTTCTGGGAGAGTCATAGGTTTCGGATGCGTCAAGGACCAGCTGACATAATAGAAAGATCAGTGGAAGCAATCATTTTGCTCCCTAATAACACACACATTAAACTTAGAGATGCGCTATACTCACCTAAATCGATCCAAAATCTTCTAAGTTTTAAAGATATCTGTTTAAACGGGTATCACTTAGAGACGGTCGAGGATAATAAAAAAAGAATACTTGTACGTAACGTCTCTTACAAATGGTATAAAAACCATTATGGAACGTATCGAGGGACTTCCCACGGGTCTCTACCAGACAAATATTCACTCTCCAGAAGTATACATGACAGAGCACCTACAGTGCCCTCAAATACCAGAATTCCAATTCTGGCATAGTAGATTGGGACACCCTTGATCTCTTATGATGTACCGCATCATAAATAGCTCAAGGGGTATAAATTTGAAGAACCTGAAGATTCTTCCAAAAGGTAATTTCCCATGTCCACCCTGTTACAAGAGTAAACTAATAACGAGACCATCTCCACTTAAAGTGGACTTGGAATCTCCTAGGTTTTTAAAGAGAATCCATGGGGACATTTGTGGGCCTATACACCCATTAAGTGGTCCCTTCAGGTACTTTATGGTCCTGATAGATGTATCTACTAAGTGGTCACATGTGTGTCTACTGTCCACCCGTAACTTGGCATTTTCTAAGCTTTTAGCTCAGATAATCAAGTTGCGGGCCCACTTCCCCGATCACCAAATAAAGAAACTTCGTCTGGATAATGCGGGGGAGTTTACATCACAAGTTTTTCTAGACTATTGCCAAGCATTGTGCATTGAAGTTGAACATCCTGTAGCACATGTTCACACCCAAAATGGGTTAGCAGAATCTCTAATAAAGAGACTGCAATGGATTGCTCGTCCATTACTACTTCAATCCCAGTTACCGGTGAATGTATGGGGGTCATGCAATATTGCATGCTGCATTTTTAATAAAATACAGACCTTCTGAAGGTCAGTCATCTTCTCATATGCAATTAGCACTTGGAGTACCACCAATTGTCTCACATTTAAGAATATTTGGTTGTGTAGTATACGTCTACATAGCACCACCACAAAGGACAAAGATGGGTCCACAACGTCGTCTAGGCATTTATGTTGGGTTTGACAACCCTCCATAATAAGATTCCTATAATCCCTTACGGGACACATTTTCAAGGCACGTCTAGAAGACTGTGAATTTGATGAAACATCATTTCTAATACTAGGCCTCCAAACCAAGAAGCCTGAAGCTTCAGAGAGTATCTCTTGGGATACACAGAAATTAAGTCACTTTGATCCGCCTACGAGCCAGTGTGAGGAGGAGGTCCTGAAGATTCTCCTTATCCAAAACACTGTCTATCTCTTGCCGGACAAATTTACTAACAACTAGAAGATTGTCAGATCACACGTCCCTGCTGTTAACACTCCAGCTCGGATTGACATACAGCAAAATGGATGCAATCTGCCTATAACAGAGATGGTTGGACCTCTTAAAAAGAGAGGAAGACCACCAGGATCCAAGGATCGAGTCCCTCAAAAGAGTAGCACCCTTGCAATGGTCAAACAATACCACCACATGATGCCACTATAAGACATGCTCCCACATCTCTCCCAAACTCTCAAAGAGAGGAAAAATTGGGAGAAAATAAAGTTTCAATACATTATGTACGAACTGGGGAGTATTGGGACAGAAAGGGCACCATTATAGATGACACATTTGTGTGTAATATTGCCATCAGCATCGTGTTGAGTATTGGTGTTTCATACCAATCTTATTTTGATGATGATCACAACATTATGTTGTTGCTAATGACTCTCTTGTTTTAGTCTCAACAGTTTCATTCCTAGAATATCTTTCTTGGAGACTAATCACTTGGTGCAAGGATGGACATCAAGTGGAGAAGGGCCAAAGCTTGGACTCAAGGGGTGCCAAAGCTTGGAGATGATGGGGAGAATCAAGACATCAAGATTGAAGACATAGACTCTAAGGAAAGCAATGTAATCCATGTAATATTTATTTTATTGCTTTCTCTCTCATTGAGTCTAGGTTAATATAATGCCTTGATAAACGGTCTAGTCATTCATGCTTATGCATTTAGCCATCTTAGTGAGCCTTAGGATTATCTTAGAATCCAACCCAATAGGCTCATCTTGTCCAAAGACTCATTTGGAGTCTCTGGCTTTCCATCAGTCGCCTGTCGAAGGATACACAGTCGACTGGGTGATTTCCAGTCGCCTGTAGATCCTTCTACAGTCGCCTGATATGCACTGCTCAAGTCAATATTTCAATTGACTCAAACTTGAGCTTTGCGCACAGTCGACTGCTGCTCAGTTTACAGTCGCCTGTAGATTTACAGTCGCCTGGGAATTGGCCAACATTCGTCTGAGTAACGTAAGTGCAATCACTGCATCTCTCTGTCTTTTCTCCATCTTATACAGCAGTCTACTGATGAAGGTATTACAGTCGCCTGACTATAAGATAGTCGACTGTATTATTGACATCAGTCGCCTGTATGCTTATCTGGAGAAAGAGTGCAGCTCTCTGTTTTATTCCATTCACTACAGCAGTCGCCTACTGAAGGTTTTACAGGCGCATGTCCTGTTTTTCAGTCGACTGTATTGTCTTCTCCAGTCGACTGTCCTGGCTCAGATTATAGCCGTTGGATATTTTCTAGCCGTTGATCAGTTGACTGTCTTTTGACTATCAGTCGACTGTTGATGTCGTTTTCACCCAGTTTCTAGCCGTTGCAGCTTTGGGCTGATGGCTATTTTCTTGGGTTTTGAGGGTTGATATAGGATTCATATATATATATATGGGTGTGCTGATATCTCTAAAACTTCTTGATGCTATTGAAAATCATTAGAGTTTAATTAAGCCACTTTCAAACTCTCTCATTTCTAGGGATGGCAGTAATGGCCTGACCCGCCCGGCCCGACCTGGCCCGACCCGGTTTTGACCCGGCCCGACCTGGCCCGCAGCCGGGTCGGGGCAAGCTTGGGCTTTGTATGCGCCCCGGCCCGACCCGACCCGCCCCGATAAACTATAGAGGTTTACTATTTTGATGCGGACTGTGCAGTCAGCGAATAAGCCATAACTCATACTCTATTCCACGGTTCTCCTAATTGGGCCAATTCCCAATTCCAAATTACAAATTAAATCAAAATTCTCCCAATTCATAAATAAAATTTTTATTTGGGATTCATATGGATGACACTAATGACTTGACCCGACCGGCCCGACCCGGTTTTGGTAAGAAAGAACCCGCCCCGCCCCGGCCCGCGACCCGCCCCGCCCCGGCCCGCAGATGAGTCGAGGCAAGCTTGGGTAGTTAAATACCCGCCCCGCCCCGCAATATTGCCATTCCTACTCATTTCCCTCTTAGAGCTTATTCTCCTCTTCATGCATTGAAGTCAAGCTCAAGAGAAATCATCCAAGTGCATTTCTAGCAAATCTCATCACTTGGAGATCCTTTTCCATGCCTTGCATTCATTTATGAGTAAGTTCATCTCAAGGCATATGTAAGAGTATTTGTTTTACTTTGTTATTTCTTTGAAACCCTAGCTTTCTGTGTGAGAGCTAGTTACTCTCTGTGTGAGAGTATAACCTTCTGTGTGAGGGTTGGTTGAGTTCTCTCTGTGTGAGAGTTTTGAGTCTCTCTGTGTGAGAGCATTAGTCTTTCTGTGTGAAAGTAAGGATATCTCTTTGTGGGAATCCTAAATCCTCTGTGTGAGGTATCTCTGTGTGTAGATTGTATTCACTTCTCTGTGTGAGAATTATATTAGATATTGGTGTGGATGGACGTACACAAGTTTGGGGAAACAGGGTAATTCTTGTGTTTGCGTTTGGATTGATTGTGTTGATTAATTCCTCTTGCACTTATTATTCTGCATTTGCAAATTTAATTTTAATTACACAATTTATTGCCATTGCTCTATTCACCCCCCCTCTAGAGTGTTTGTTGTTAGTATTGCAAGGTAGATGGTCCTTACAATTGGTATCAAAGCGAGGTTAAAACATACAACAACGATGGCATACAACGCTTCATCCATGTATCATGAAGAAGATCTATCAACCGTTCGACCCCCGCTCTTCAACGGAACTAACTACCCAAATTGGAAGATCAAGATGATGATCTACTTGGAGGGTCAAGACCTTTGGGACATCACAGAGTCACCATTTGAGAAGCCTACTACACCCGCGGCTTCGAGAACAAAAGCAGAGAAGGACTCGATCAAATTTAATGCGAGGGCTATGAATGCATTCCATTGTGCCCCCGCTTCAAATGAGTTCAACCACATCTCCATGTGCAAAATGGCCAACGAAATTTGGCATACATTGGAGGTTTCTAATGAAGGGACTTCGAAGGTAAAGAAATCTAAACAATGCGTATTTAGATCTAAATATGAGTTGTTTAAGATGCAGGAAGGTGAAAACATCTTAGAGAATGTTCACAAGGTTTACAGAAATCGTGAACGCTTTGGAAGGACTTGGGAAGGTGATTTCCCAAGAGGATCGAGTGGAGAAGATCCTTGACTCGCTTACATCTCAATGGGAGTCAAAGGCCAATGGTATTTTGGAGTCTTACGACATATCCAAATACACTGTTGAGGAGTGCATTGAGAATCTCATGGCGTATGAAGTAAAGCTTCAACACAAGAAGGAGATTCAACCAACCAAGCCCGAGAAGCCGTAGAAGCAAAAGGGGGTTGCATTCCTTGCCAATGAGGAGCCAATCAAATGGTGGAAGAAATTCCATCAAGAAGCTCCTAGTGAAGAAGATGAAGAAGATGAGGCTAGTTGAGATGAAGTCATAGAGCTTGCCACACAACTGAGAGCGTTCCTCAAAAGCAAGCAAGGTAAATTTTCTTCAAAGTTTGCCTCCAAGTTTAACAACTCTATTTGTTTCAATTGTAGAGGAAAAGGTCATCTTTCTACCGAATGCCCTTCCAAACCCACCAAAGATACCTATAAGGGCAAAGGGAAGAAGCATTGGAAAGACAAGTCCAAGTTCAAGAATCAAAAGAAGGGACTTGTCGGCACTTTTGAAGACTCCGATGAGGACACATCAAGTGATGAAGAAGAGGATGACAAGGAGCGAGCCCACATATGCTTCACGGCTTTTGATGATTCTTCATCAATCTCCTCAAGATCTAGCGATGAAGAAGTAGAGGCGTGTCTCAACTCCAACGAAGAAATGTGCTTCATGGCTAATGGAGAAGAGTCTTCGTTAAGCTCTAGCGAGGAGGAAAGTGGTAAGGTAGTTGAGGAGGAGAAGCTGTCCTACGAGGAGCTCGAATACCGCTTCAATGTGGTCTCCAATGAGGCAAGTAAGTGTATCGACTCAATATGCTAAATTGAAAGCAAAATTTAAAAATGCTATGAGTAGGTTGTATGCCTTAGAATCTACTAATGTAAATGACAATGATGCTTTGCATGTTTGTGACACTAGTGAGAGAGACACACTTCCCTCTCAAGTTAAGGAATTGAGTTTAACTAATGAAAATCTTGTTGCTCAAAACCTTAGCTTAGAAACTCGCATTCAACAACTTACGTTGAAATGTGAAGAGGAATCCCGTAAGCTCAAAAGCTTTGTGTATTCTAGGGATTCACTCCACGATTTGTTGGAAAAACAACATCCGACAAATCATAGAGGAGGTTTGGGTTATATTCAAAATGTGGTACCCAAACCCACCTCTAATTCCTCTTATGGTGCAAATACAAGAAGTATTGCTAAAGTACCTAAGAAGAATCACCATGCTTTCTTGTACAACAATAACATCAACAAGAAGCATGTAGATCATGAGGTAATGAGGAAGAATGAAAAATCTTCATTTTTTTGCTAATAAGCAAAATCCTCATTCTTTGCATGCCAAGAAATTCGTTTCTACACCTAAGCATGCCACATCCACCCCTCTAAACTCTTGCCTAGGAAATCCTTGAGTTTATGGATTCCCACTAAGGTTAGTGTGCAAGAGAGTGATAGTTACATCAACTCTCTAGTTAGGTATGTGATCACCTCATGTGATTACATTAGGAAGTCAAACTCCTCTTGGGTTTGGTTCCCTAATGTTTAGGTTCCTCACACATATGCATATTGCATAAGTATTGTGCTTAAATGTTTATTTTTGTATACCCATTGTTTGTGTGTGTTTCATGACTTTGAAAATGTTTTCAAACTTATTTTTTTCATGAAAATGGGGACCTCGGGGATGACATTGATATACATGCATTTGTTGATCCATATGTATGTCAATAGGGGAGTTAATATGGTGTATGTTTAAAATATTTTAAAACATATTTTGACTCTCTTTTTGGGGTGTGTTTGAGATCATTTTTTACAATTGGTTATTATGTGGTCTCAAACCAAACCCCTTAGAATGTTTCATGTTATATTTATTTTGGCAATATCATTGTGTATCTTTGAAGCTTGATTTTTTCCATATCTATTGCTTTGATACACTTTAGGCACATGGCTCCATTTATGTATATCAATTAGTAAAGAGGATTATTTTCCAAGATTCTTTTTCTACAATTGGTATTTACCTCAATTGTTAGAGATTGCTAATCTCCTTCTTTATAATTGGTATTAGATCCTAGAAGTCAAAACTTGACCATTTCTATGATCTAGGGGGAAGCATGTGATAATGATTGATACCCACTAAAATTTTCAATTTGGTATCATACATCTCCTTATTTCTTGCATATTGTCACATCTTTGATGAAGATGACAAAGGGGGATATTGTTGATGTCCACCTTTTTGATGATGTCAAGGAGGAGAGATATATGCATTATGTAAATATATAGGGAGAGATATATACGTATGCATATGGGGAGAGATATATCTCTGGGGAGAGATATATGAGATTAGATAAACCATTCATGTTTGCATGATATTGTCCATTACAATTGGTTTATGTAATCCATGCCCAGTATATGTCACCTTGATCTTATTTGGTAGAATGAGTATTTACTATTGTGTAGCTCATTGTATAATTGATGCATATAAGTAGGGGGAGCTCATTAGCATTGTGCTTTAATTCTTTGTGTTTTACATAATGTGTGTCATCATCAAAAGGGGGAGATTGTTTAGTATTGGTGTTTCATACCAATATTATTTTGATGATGATCACAACATTATGTTGTTGCTAATGACTCTCTTGTTTTAGCCTCACAGTTTCATTCCTAGAATATCTTTCTTGGAGACTAATCACTTGGTGCAAGGATGGACATCAAGTGGAGAAGGGCCAAAGCTTGGACTCAAGGGGTGCCAAAGCTTGGAGATGATGGAGAGAATCAAGGCATCAAGATTGAAGACATAGACTCTAAGGAAAGCAATGTAATCCATGTAATATTTACTTTATTGATTTCTCTCTCATTGAGTCTAGGTTAATGTAATGCCTTGATAGATGCTCTACTCATTCATTCTTATGCATTTAGCCATCTTAGTGAGCCTTAGGATTATCTTAGAATCCAACCCAATAGACTCATCTTGTCCAAAGACTCATTTGGAGTCTTTGGCTTTCCATCAGACGCCTACTGAAGGATACACAGTCGACTGGGTGATTTCCAGTCGCCTGTAGATCCTTCTACAGTCGCCTGATATGCACTGCTCAAGTCAACATTTCAACTGACTCAAACTTGAGCTTTACGCACAGTCGACTGCTGCTCAGTTTACAGTCGCCTGGAAATTGGCCAACAGTCGTCTGAGTAGCGTAAGTGCAATCTTTGCATCTCTCTGTCTTGTCTCCATCTTATACAGCAGTCGACTGATGAAGGTATTACAGTCGCCTGACTATAAGACAATAGCCTGTATGCTTATCTGGAGAAAGAGTGCAGCTCTCTGTTTTATTCCATTCCCTACAACAGTCGCCTGCTGAAGGTTTTACAGGCGCATGTCCTGTTTTCAGTCGACTGTATTGTCTTCTTCAGTCGACTGTCCTGGCTCAGATTATAGCCGTTGGATATTTTCTAGCCGTTGATCAGTCGACTGTCTTTTGACTATCAGTCGACTGTTGATGTCGTTTTCGCCCAGTTTCTAGCCGTTGTTGCTTTGGGCTGATGGCTGTTTTCTTGGGTTTTGAGGGTTAATATAGGGTTCCTATATATATGGGTGTGCTGATATCTCTAGAACTTCTTGATGCTATTGAAAATCATTAGAGTTTAATTACGCCACTCTCAAACTCTCTCATTTCCCTCTTAGAGCTTATTCCCCTCTTCATTCATTGAAGTCAAGCTCAAGGGAAATCATCCAAGTGCATTTCTAGCAAATCTCATCACTTGGAGATCCTCTTCCATGCCTTGCATTCATTTATGAGTAAGTTCATCTCAAGGCATAGGTAAGAGTATTTGTTTTACTTTGTTATTTCTTTGAAACGCTAGCTTTCTGTGTGAGAGCTAGTTACTCTCCGTGTGAGAGTATAACCTTCTGTGTGAGGGTTGGTTGAGTTCTCTCTGTGTGAGAGTTTTGAGTCTCTCTGTGTGAGAGCATTATTCTTTCTGTGTGAAAGCAAGGATATCTCTTTATGGGAATCCTAAATCCTCTGTCTGATGTATCTCTGTGTGTAGATTGTATTCACTTCTCTGTGTGAGAATTATAATGGATATTTGTGTGGCTGGACGTACCCAAGTTTGAGGAAACAGGGTAATTCTTGTGTTTGCATTTGGATTGATTGTGTTGATTAATTCCTCTTGCACTTATTATTCCGCATTTGCAAGTTTAATTTTAATCGCACAATTTATTACCATTGCTCTATTCACCCCACTCTAGAGTGTTTGTTGTTAGTATTGCAAGGTAGACGGTCCTTACACATCGCGTATTGCGACGATGATATTGAACCACACTCTCTGACAGAATGTCAAAGCAGAGATGATTGGCCAAAGTGGGAAGCATCAATAGAAGTGGAGCTGGATTCACTCACAAAACACAAGGAATTCAGACCAATTGTCCAGACACTAAAAGGTGTAAAACCTATGAATTATAAATGCGTATTTGTTAGAAAAAGAAATGAATAGAATGAGATCGTTCGCTACAAAGTAAGGCTTGTAGCGCAGGGTTTTACCCAACATTCAGGGGTGGATTTTGACGCCACATACTCCCCGGTCATGGACGCGATCACCTTTCGATTCCTTATTGGCTTAACAGCTCAAAAAGGTTTGGATATGCAGCTGATGGACGTCATGACTGCATATCTATATGGCAATTTAGACCGAGACATCTTTATGAGATTACCTGACGGTTATTCTTTGCCTGCAGTACGAAAAGAGAGACAACATAACGTCTACTCAGTGAAGCTACAAAGATCATTATATGGTCTGAAACAATCTGGAAGGATGTGATATAACAGATTGAGTGAATTCCTTGCGAAGCAAGGATTTACAAATGACCCAGTCTGTCCTTGCATCTTTATTAGAACAAAGGCAACATGATTTGTCATTATAGCCGTCTATATGGACGACTTGAACCTCATCGGATCTCCTGGAGAGATCACTGAGATTTCTAGAAGCTTGACAGAAACTTTCGAGATGAAAGACATCTGAAAGTCAAAATTTTGTTTATGTCTTCAAATAGAGCATCTTAATGATGGGATCCTGTTACATCAGTCAACTTATACATCGAACTTACTGAAAAACTTCCAAATGGATAAGTGCCACCCCTTCAGTACCCATATGGTCGTGAGATCGTTGGATATGTATATATATGTATATATGTATATGTATATGTATATTTATGTTTATATATATTTGTATATATATATATATATGTATATATGTATATAGAGGGATCTTCAAATGCGAAAAAAGGGCTTTTCGCACCGTGCGAAAACAAGTTTTTTATTTTTTTGAAATTTTTTTTTTCAAAAATTCTTTTTTTGGTATATGTGTGTATATATGTGTGTGTATGTGTGTGTGTGTGTGTGTGTGTGTGTGTGTGTTTGTGTGTGTGTGTGTGTGTGTGTGTGTGTGTGTGTGTGTGTATAAAGACTCCTTCTGGCCACTGGAAGAGGGTGAGAAAGTACTAAGGCCTGAAGTGCCTTATTTAAGTGCTATTGGTGCACTCCTTTACATGTCTAACTGCACTCGCGCTGACATAGCATTTGCAGTCAATTTATTAGCCAGATATATTGCTGCACCTACACAACGGCATTGGTCCGGAGTTAAGCATCTTCTTCGCTACCTCCAAGAGTCCATAGACTTAGATTTGTTCTACAGGAAAGGGGCAACTACAGGTTTAGTTGGTTATGCTGATACAGGTTACAGATCCGATCCTCATACAAAGAAGTCTCAGACCAGATACATGTTCACTTATGACGACACTGCCATATCTTGGGGATCTGTGAAGCAGACCATGACGACCGTCTCATCCACACATTCAGAACTTTTAGTAATCCATAAAGCAAGTAAAGAGAGATTCTGGCTACGTTCTGCGATCCAGCACATTCTCACCTCTACCGGCCTGAAGCCTGGCGTTCTTGAGCCTACTACAATCTATGAAGACAATGCAGCATGTATAGCCCAGCTACAGGACGGTTACATCAAAGACGACAAGACGAAGCATATCTCTCCCAAGTTCTTCTGGACGTATGATCTTCAGAAGCAAAAGCATATTGAGGTACATAAGATCCAATCTTGTAATAACTTGGCGGATTTGCTTACCAAATCCCTGCCTACTAGTATTTTTGAGAAACTTGTAAGTGGGACTGAGATGAGGAGAGTGAGAAAATGTAAATGGGTCAGGATGAGAGAACTATGAATGTATAGATTCATAGCAGACTGATGTATAGATTCATAGGAAATCTTCAAGCCTGAAGCTTGGTCAGACGAGGGGGAGTCAACAGTAGTGTTGTACTCTTTTCCCTTAGTATTGGTTTTCCCACAGGGTTTTCCATAGTCAATGTTTTGACGAGGCAACCTCGTTGACTCTGGATCCTGAATTATCCACCCCTAGACACATCTCTAAAACATGGGGAGTTACTGTTCTTTATTTAACAAGGCAATTATCCTAACTTGGATCTTAAAGGATCCACCTCGTATTCCATGATTGGTTTGATAAGGGGAAGTGTTGTGAATAGGCCCATTGGACCCATTGGGTATCCACTCATCATTGAATGCTATATATATGATGGCAATGTGCTCCTAACCATCTACACTTTTTACCCAACACTTTTTTACACACAAAATTTGTTTGAAGGAGAATTCCAAGATTCGAACCTAAGATCTTTCATCCCACGATCAAGCACTATACCATTCGACTACTTATCTTTAGCTTGTAAACTTTGCCAACAATACAATTTGGCCACACTTGACCAAGTCAAAAAACACAATACAATTTGAGACACTTGACAAGTGCTGCCAAATTTGCCGTATTTGTCAAATGCAACCAAATCGAAAAAAATCTGTGGCAAAACTTAGTCGCTTTTGCTAATTTAATTTTTTCGGACGATTTTACAAATTTTTCTTTTAATTTTTGTTTCCCCCCCAGAAAATTGTGCGGGCGTTTATTCTGAAGAGAGCATGCTTTTTTGATACATCGGAATTTTAAGTGAGCGCGCATCCATACCGCGCCCTCCCGGAGGCGGGGGTAGAGATGCCACAACTGAGCTCCAGTTCCAAAAAAAGCTCTCATGATGCTCTGTCACCACTGTCGAAGGACGTTATAGCACAAAACAGTCGCCTCGGCTAAGGGCCTGTTCTTTTGTAAGAACGTTGGGATGGATTCCTCCGTTCAACACTGTTGCGGCACTATTTCGAGGAATCCAGTCTCAATTTCGTGTATAGTGTTCTTTTGTGGTTTTCGGGATTTTTGGATTCGAGTCCGACGTGGATCATGTCAGATGGAATCTCAAACAATTTTTGTTTCCGCCGTAAAAGCTGGAGATTACAATGGAAAGTTGAGCAGTGTGGGTCCCAACAGCTATCCTCTCCAATCGCTGCCGCTGGTTTTCGTATTTTTGTTTTTTCTGATTTCGTTGAGCAAGAAACAAATGCCCCCACCGTAACCGCGATAAAAACTTTTGGGAATTGCTATTTTCACCTTGGATTAGTTTATTCGTACTCATTTAATTATTTTAATTATTAATTAGATATTATATTAATTAATTATTTTAGTTTTTAGTTTTTAGTTTAGTTTTAAATAACACAAATTAAATTCGGGTGGACCCCACACCACTTTTCACCTCCAACTTTGTTCAACCAAAAGAACACGTTACACGGAGTGTGACCCACCTCAACATTCCAACTACACAATCCAACCCCACTTTCCAACAAAAGAACACACTACGCACCAATTTCTCTCTCATCAGATTCCACATTTTTTCTCAACTTTCCTATTTATACTTTCTTGCAAAAGAACAAGCCTTAAGCAGAAAGCAATTGGATTTGTGCATCCAGAGGGGGAGAACCATGTTGGACGACGTGGAGAGGGCGCTGGGATTGACGAATGAGAAGCTCGTTTGGAGGCGAGAGAGTGATCCATCAAGCTGTCCCTTTCCACACCCCTGTCTGTCTCTACACTGATAAATTCGGCTGTCCCTTTCGACAGAGAAAATCTACTTCCCACAGCCCCTTCGGCAAAAGCAGCCCATGTGTTGAATTGTCTGAAGCTCGAATGAGTTTGCGGTCGCAAGACTCGAAACTTGCATATGAAAGGACTTCAGGAGACTCGGAGTAACATTGGGCTTGGCCCACAATAACGCTTAAGCTTAGTTTAATGCCGAATACGGGTCCAATGGACCAACCCGATTTAACCTAATCTCCATGAATGCTGTCGGGTTCGGTTAAAAAGTTGGGCCGGGCCGAGCTCTCGAGTAAATTCCTCCCTTTTGAAGGATTGCACAGGCGAAACCGTCGCCGCCGGTGAACGCTAGGTTTTGAACACCGGTCAACTCGAAAGGACACATTCTTCTTGTCGTCTCGATCAGCGTCAGCCATGGTATTCTCTCCATCCGACCTTCTTACTTTTTGAAACTTAAATTGCTCTCGGTCTTGTAATTTTTAATGTTTGAACAAATTAAGAAAGTCATTGTTCACTTTTTGCTTAATGATTCGGAATGTCGATTGACCTCATAGGTCTTTGATGATGATGATGATGATGATGTTTGTGTTGATGGTAGTGTAAATGTGTGTTTGTGTTTGTTCTTAAAATTTTGAAGGATTTAAAGCGAAGAATTCTTACATTGATGGCAGATTTTGTGCAATGTCTTAAGAGTTGGAACAATAGTAGTATTAGTGATTAGCAGTTGTATTGATCTTACAGTTAGGAACTTGACCAGTACCGTTTCCATGGAATCAATTTTTTTCACTTTCCAATTTTTTTCTTCATAAATTTGTAACCCTAACTTACATTTAGTTTCAATGCCCGTTTTGTTGTTTTCTTTCTGACATTTTTTGGTGAATTAGGAAGATGATTTCGATGCTGATTATCATGGGAGTGATAAGAGATCTGGTCAGTCAACTTTTATTTCTCTAAATACTATGTATGTTTTCGATTTTGGAGCACTTTATTCTGATTAATCATCTTCATCTTTGGATAAATGCAGGTGATAAGCGATCATTTGAAGATCTTGACGAAGAAGAAGATGTCTTTGGTTCTAAGAAGGTAATTCAACATCTCAGCCTTCAGTGTTGGATGAGAGAGAGAGAGAGAGAGAGAGAGAGAGAGAGAGAGAGAGAGAGAGAGAGCTTAGGTCAGCAAGTTAGCAACCATATACAAGGTTACCCAATGCATAAGGCGCCGCCTAGGCGGTTATTTTCCTTTCTAAGCATAGGAAATTTTTGAATGTAAAAATTTAGACAAAATGGAATTTTTTTATAGAAATGCTTATAATGGGTAATAAACCACTACAACTAACATTTCAAGCTTTCAACTACATACAAGTAGGGTGTAAACGGGTCAGTTTTGGATCGGATTCCTGTAAGATCTGACCCTGAACATGATTAGCAATTTGAGTTTGTACTCGGTTTCTTGTTGGAATCTCTTATTTTTTTACTGAGCACAGATTGGGATCGGGTTTAAGCTAAATCTGTGTGAGTATTAAATGAAAGTGCTCTTTGAAGTCATAGTTTTATTTTGTTATAAAATATTGACAACATTTTTGCTTTGTCCCTTTATCAATATTGTAAAGCTTTGTAAATTGCTTCATAAATTGTTTCTTACGTTTGCTTCTATATGTTGCTTTTTACACTCATATCATGTATACTCAGGCAGTGTTCTTGAATAGAATTGGTAGCTTTGTCCATTTTGTATATATTTTTATTGCAGGGGACAATACTTATAGATTTGTTATCTTGCTTGAAAGCTATAAGTTACCATTGGTAACTTTATTATCACTATTTGCAAACAACAATTTTAACATATAAGACAGGGGAAAAAGGTTGAAGAAAGTGCTGGCGCTACAACTGGGATGATTTTGTCTCTTCGTGAAAGGTATTTGGGACCTTAATCATTTATTCAATAATTCACGCCATCATTTCAATTTTTTAAATACTCACCGGCATATTTTCTTATTTTATCCAGTCTACATATCTGTAAGGATACGCTTGCAGCCTGCCAGGTTTGTGGTTAGGTTCTTGAGTGCCATTTTTTCTTTTTTCTTTTACTTTTTTTAAAGTTTTTGTTCTTACATTATGCAGCGTTATTATCTTTTTCGTGATTGTGCCCCTTTTTGGTTCAATGGGAGGTGTCTAATCTATTCTATTTTTTTCTTATGTCTACATCATTTAATCTGTAGTTTGGAGCAGCGATACCTAAAACGCTAAACCCCTTGCAATTTGCGATTTGGATAATACGTTCCAAAAGATCATTTTGATTTGTGAAAAACATGAGATGCATTTGTGCTATTGTGATACAAACCATTATGCTTGTAAATATGTATACATAAATACCAGAACTCTTCAACAAGCTTGAAACAATTTATTTCTTCGTCTTAAAGAATATATGTGTTCCTATTAAACTTCCAACGAAGCCTACCCTCAGTGTATTATGTTTTGAACTGGTAGTGTTATATGTGCACATTTTCATTTCATGTACCAAAGCAATCTGCATGCCTGGTAACTTTGGTTTGGAGTAATCAGGTTGATGAGCAATATGCTTCCTTGCTTGCTAGGAACAACATTCACTTTTAACTTAAATTGTGCTTGATATCACATTGCATTTTGGTTGTAGTTATATATTCAAACTTGAGCTATGACTTCATGCTTAAATCAGCAGTTAACAATTTAAATTATTTTTTAAAGACTATAGACGTGTTTATTTTCATGGCAAACACAAAATATGAAGCGAGGTGACACTTCATTCATCATGCTTGCTTAGCTTGGCAAATCTTGTTAACTATAATAGAAAGCTGTTATTCAGCTTGAGTTCAAATTGTTTAAACACATCAGTAATAGAAAGCTGAGTTCAAATTGTTTAAACACATCAGTAATAGAAAGCTGTTATTCAGCTTGAGTTCAAATTGTTTAAACACATCAGTCTGAGAATGGGAATTCAAGAACCTAATTTTGAATTCTGTTTTAGAAACATGATTTGTTATGCTTGGTTTTCTTGAAGCTTTTCCATGAGTTGTAAACCTAGGATAGTTAATGTTGACTGCTTCACCCACTTTCTTGTTCATGAGTTGTAACAGCTAAATTGTAGATGACATTGGAAAATGAAAGTCCTCTTAAATAATTCGAACTAGATTATCTTGAATTTTACTTGTCTAGCAGTTGAGCTTAAAGTGGATTAACGTAAGCGTGTTCTTACCTTGTTCAGTTCACTTGATGAGCTGATATTGAGATGGGCCTATGCATGCATGAACATTTTGATCAAATACATAACCACAGTTGGACATGACTCATTCTATTTCTTGGATAAAAGGGAGAGGAGAATAGTTATGCTTATGAGAGGCCTGTCTGAGCCCAAGGTTTATGTGATGTGCATATAGCCATTTTAGTCCTCTTAACCAGTTGTCTCGTGTAGCAAAAAGATATTTCTATTGGGCCTGTTTTACAAGAATTGGAATGTTTTGCATATCCAAGTTTGGTTTATGCATATACGTTAGGATCCCAATTAGTCCTACATCGGAAAGAAGAAGAGAAAATGAAAAGTATAAGTATTAGATGGCATCTCCACCTAATACCAATTGATTTTGGGTTGGATGCTAGCTAATACTTAACAATTGGGGTGTGAGCCCAATGTTAAGGACCTAGTATGGTATGAGTCCTTAGCTTAGCTATTGTTAGAGGTCTAGTATGTGATGTGTCCCTAACAAATGAGCTAGGTTAGGGGCCTAGTATAGGCTGGGTCCCTAACAAATGGTATCAGAGCAAGCCTCATGCTACGACCCATATTGCGGAAGGGGTGGCCTGTGGAAGTAGCAACCTAATATGGGGTGACCTGGAAAAGGCCAGAGTAGGCCACTTAGAGCGGACACCCCAGAGTGGACCGTCGTGGACGGTGGTTGTTGAAAGCGGAAGGGGTGACATGGGGAAGGAGCGACCTAAGAGGGGCGACCTGGTAAAGCCAGGGTGGGCCATTTAAAGTGGGCACTCCATAGTGGGCCGCCGTGTAAGGCCACTTAGAGTGGGCACACCAGAGTGGACCGTCGTGGACGGTGGTTGTCGAAAGCGGAAGGGGCGACCTGAGGAAGGAGCGACCTGGTAAAGCTAGGGTGGGCCATTTAAAGTGGGCACCCCAGAGTGGGCCGTCGTGTACGGCATTGTCGGAAGCGTGGTAGTATGTTAGGATCCCAATTAGTCCCACATCGGAAAGAACAAGAGAAAATGAAAAGTATAAGTATTAGAGGGCCTCTCCACCTAATATCAATTGGTTTTGGGTTGGATGCTAGCTAATACTTAACAATTGGGGTGTGAGCCCAATGTTAAGGACCTAGAATGGGATGAGTCCTTAGCTAGACTATTGTAAGGGGCCTAATATGGGATGCATCCCTAACAAATGGGCTAGGTTAGGGGCCTAGTATGCGATGGGTCCCTAATAGTATATTAGTAGAGTTTTCCATCTTTATATTCTTTGGCATGCCTATTCTAGCAGGATGATAATTTCCACTTGAATCCTTCATTTATTGATGTGTAAGTGAAACGTCTGCTTTTAAGTATTGCATCGGAAGCCTTCATGCTAACATTCTGATATATAATTGTCGCATTGTGATCTTGTTTTTCCATTTGCAACGTCCTCTATAGATTTTACAGGCCATTTTCTCCACTGACAAATGTTCATTTGAGCAAACACCTTGTACGTGCTGCAGACAGAGTTAGAAGCTGCACAATCGGAGATTCGAAAGTGGCACTCTGCATTTCAGGCTGGGCCTGCTGCTCCTGCTGGTACCAGTCCAGGTTAGTCTTTCTTACTCTTTTATGAGTCAAGTTTTTGTTCTTCCCCCTTTAGATTTATTTGTTGGAACTTATAGATTTAGCTTATTAGTGGGTTTCTATTCGTCATGTCCATAGATCTCATGGTTATCAAACTTTCTTTTTCCATCTTTTTTAGTATTTCTGAATTGTGATTAGTTACCTTTCATTTTTGCTTCTTATGTAGAGCCTGGACTGGTGATAACCTATCTCCATAATCTGAAATCCTCAGAGGATTCTTTAAAAGAAAAGGTTGGTTGCATATCTTTCCCAAATATGCCTTTTCTGAATTAATAATTATAGCTACTCTATGTTTTAATTTTTTCCTGTCAGCTTGAGAAAGCAAAGAAAAGGGAAGCTGCTTTTATAGTTACTTATGCAAAACGTGAGCAGGAAATTGCAGACTTGAAGGTGACACATTTTTATGCTTAAATGCAACTCAATTTACTTGGATTGTCTGGTCAGCAGTAGATGGTACCTCCTGCAGTCTGTTTATGTCATATACGCTGATTACATGCTCATTGCTCTTAATTTTTTTACTTTCACCTCCTGTGGTAAGTCAGTGAATGGTATGATGTTTTTGCATGATGATTATATGTCCTTTTTATTTCATTCCATGCCTTATCCAAAAACTTGCGTAAAATTAATCCGGCCTTTTCCATATATTTGGCTTCTTGTAGTTTAGCCTGCATTCCATGCCTTATCCAAAAACTTGCGTAAAATTAATCCGGCCTTTTCCATATGTTTGGCTTCTTGTAGTTTAGCCTATAAATTCTCTACTGACGACAGTATTTTGAGATGGAAAACGTAATTACATTTTTAAGGACAGAGCTATTGTATATTGGCTGATTTTCATTTCATTTAAATTAGTGCATCTCGTTAAGGAGAAACAGAGAAGAACGCGATGGGCAAAAGAACGCACTGAATATCACCACTAAAGAAACAGTGGTTTTGGTACTGTGTATTTTACTTGATTGGGCGTTAATGTTATTTTTTCTCACACCTGCAAGTTTGTGCTAACATGCTAACCTTCTCTATTTCCATGCCACCTTTACAGTTGTTTGAGTGGTATCCCATGTGCATATGATGAAATAACATTATTTCTCTTATTGCCAATTTCCCTTATGTAATCTTCTATATTACTTGATTATTTATCAAACATTGTTTTCTGTTTTACTGGAATCGCATTGCCGAAGGATGTAATTTTTGTGTTATTGGTATTGTTCTTTTTTGTTTCCATCTTCTGTATTTCCCTTTCTGTGAACTGTATTTCGTGTATGACAAGCAACCAATTAGATTAGAATTCTTTAGGCAGCCTCGCCACCAGATTAATCTTTTATTCTAAATGCAAATGTAGTACTTTCTATATGATAATTTATTCATTTCATCAAATCCTGTTTGACGCTGCAAGTTTTCTAGATTATGTAGAATTGTACAATGATATGACATGCTATTTAATTTAAGCTGTTTAGCCGAATCTTCTTGTTTGATACTTTGCCTTCTTTAACTAGTACTTGATTACTTTGCCTTCTTTTATTAGTACTTGACGGAAAAAACTTTATGTTGAAATGTCAGGCTGCAGTCCGAGATCTAAAGAAACAGTTGCGGCCACCATCAATTCAGGTACAGTCAGCTTGTTGTTGCTGGATGGCTTTAAAATGATCATCTTGAAGGATCAGTATCTGTATATACTTTATTGGTTATGACTAGGAGGTGGCTATCCGACTTTAGTTGTTTGGTTTGTTCAATGGTTCTTGTGGAATATCTACTCTTATTCTCTCTACTTTGGCAGACAAGGAGGTTATTACTGGATCCGGCTATACATGAGGAGTTCACTCGCTTAAAGGTGCTTTCGGTTGCCCTATGAGGGGATTTTTTTAAAATCTGGTCTTGTTTGTTCATTGGAAGTTTGATTTCTTATATTAGATCTAATTCGTTTCGTTCACTTGGCTCAGTAATATATAGGTGGGGTTGGGATGGGGGATGTCTCAAGCTTTAGTTCGGGATATGTTCTTGTTCCAAATCAATATTGCTGGTTAACAAAAAAGAAAGAAAAATTATTATAATTTCTTTTTATTTTTATGTTTGTATACCTGCATGCATCATCATCATCATCATCATTTATTACTACTATATTGTTATTATTATTTCTTTTATTTGTTATTATTATTAGAGAATAATGGGTATTATATGACGTGTGAGATCAATCTCATATATGCTTACATGCTGCATTCCCCCTCCACATAGTACATGACACATCTATATTACATATCTGGAGGGTTGATGGGACATTTGTCCTGTGGCATCCAAAGAGGGGTGTCACATATGATGCCAAATCACCCCCAAAGAGAACCCCCAAAAGCCCCGTTATTTACATATTTGTCATTGTCTTTTCATGAACCCAAAAACCCTCCATCTTCCCCAAATTTACGGGTTTTCCATTGTTCTCTTTTCGCTTTGTTCCCCAATGCTTTTTTTGCATTTTAACCCATGTTTCCCCCTTTTTACCCCCATACGATACCCACCCATACATACTGTTGTGAATCGTCGTAGATCGATTCACAATTTAATGTGGAAAAATTAAAAAGAGAGGAAAATATTTCTAATTTGTTTGATTGAAGAACAAATGACAACAAGATAATGATCTTATTAAAGACAAGATCGATCTCCCCACTTTGGATGAACGGACCAAAGTTTAAGCACCGTCAAATGACGCTTGAGAGTTTTCTCACAATTCAAGCATAAGAAAATAAGATGACAGCTAGACCTAATATAAAGAAAGAGGAGGGATTTTGGTAAAAGACCAAAATACACTCCCACTAAGAAAAAGGCCTCTCCCACGTCTCCTGCGACGTGCGTAAGTGATAACGCCTTCACTGCCACGTGCTCCATCGGCTGAGGGGGGTGGGACGCTAGGTGCGCTCGCATCAATACCCCCCCTAAAAGAGCCACCTTGTCCTCAAGGTGGAAATCCGGATACTGCGCCTGGACCACATCATAATCCTCCCAAGTAGCGTCGCAGTCTGGTAGCCCTGCCCAGTAGATCAGCACCTCTCTCCGCCGTCCCGCTCCCTGGCGAACCGCTCTTACCTCTAAAGGCTCCAATAACACCTCCATGTCATCCGTAAGTGTAGGAGGAAGAGTGGAGGAAACAGCATGGTCTCCAATCGCCCTCCTCAACTGCGACACGTGGAATACAGGGTGAATCGCCGAAGTGGCCGGCAGCCTCAACCGGTACACCACCTGTCCGACCGTGGCCTCCACCTGATATGGACCGAAGTAACGAGCCGCCAGCTTCTCGTTCGGCCTCCTCGCCATCGACTTCTGCCTGTAGGGACGTAGCTTGAGATAGACCATATCTCCCACCTGGAAGCTAACATCTCGTCGATGTCCGTCCGCCTGAGCCTTCATCACCTGCTGAGCCCGCAACAGGTGCTTCCGCAGCTCCTCCAACAGCCCATCCCTCTCCTCCATGTACGTCTCCACTCGCGACACAGGAGTCTGGCTGTTCCCAAAGCGCACCAAGGGTGGAGGGTCACGTCCGTACAACACCCTGAAAGGAGTCATCTCTGCCCTCGAATGGTACGAGGTGTTGTACCAATACTTCGCCCACGCCAACCACCTGTATCACTGCCTAGGTGTGTCTGAAGCAAAGCACCGCAAGTACGTCTCCATGCTGCGGTTGACAACCTCCGTCTGACCGTCGGTCTGTGGGTGGTAAGAGGTACTCCTCTTCAGGACCATACCCTGTACTCTAAACAGCTCCCTCCAAAAGATGCTCATGAATACCTTGTCCCTATCGGACACGATGGACGCCGGTACCCCATGCAGCCGTATCACCTCCTTCATGAATGCCGCTGCTACTGATACGGCTGTGTAAGGATGCCTCAAGGGAATGAAGTGGGCATACTTACTCAACCTATCCACCACCACCATGATCACAGTGTACCCCTCTGAACGTGGTAGCCCGTCGATGAAATCCATGGTAATATCCTCCCACACCCTCTCCGGTAGTGCCAACGGCTGTAGCAGCCCCACTGGAGCCATCGCCATGTACTTGTGACGCTGACAGATGTCACAAGCTGTAACTAAGCGTGCAATCCCCCTCTGCATCCCTGGCTAGTACACCTCTGGCCATCCTCTGATAGGTCTGCTGCACCCCCCGAGTGACCCCCCGTCACAGAGCTATGGAACTCCTGGAACAAAACGGGTATGAAGGCAGAGGTCCTCGGCAATACTAACCTCCCCTGGTACAGTAGTCGGCGCCCCTCCAACGAATATCCTGCCGGCCCTTCCGCCCCACTCTGTAACAGCCTGCAGATCTGCTGCAACTCTGCATCACCCTCTGCCTCCTGCAACATGGGCTCCCAGTCCAACCACATGGGCCGCGACAATGTCCTTAAGTCCACACACTCCTCCCGTCGAGACAAGACATCCACAGCCTTGTTCTCCAACCCGGGCCGGTACTCTATCTCGAAGCGGTACCCTACCAGCTTGGATAACCAACGCTGGTGCTCCTCCATGACTAGTCGCTGCTCGAGAAGGTATTTGAGGCTCCTCTGGTCCGTCCTGACCACGAACTCCCGACCTAACAGATAGGGTCTCCACTTCAGTACTGCCAACACTATGGCTATCAACTCCCGCTCATAGACCGATTTCAGCCGTGCCCTAGCTGATAGCACCTGGCTGAAATAGGCTATAGGCCTCCCCTCCTGCATGAGTACCGCCCCCAAACCATATCCTGACGCGTCAGTCTCCACCACGAAAGCCTTGCCAAAGTCTGGCAAGGCAAGCACCGGCGTCGTCGTCATCGCCACCTTCAAGGCCTCAAAGGCCTTGGTGGCCTTCTCTCCCTAGTGGAACCCATCCTTCTTCAACTGCTCCGTGAGGGGCCACGCTATAGTGCTGTACCCTTTGACGAACTTCCTGTAGTAGCCCGTCAGCCCCAAGAAGCCTCGCAGTGCCCGTAGAGTAGTAGGCACCGGCCAATCCAGCATGGCCGCTATCTTCGATCTGTCGGTCGCCATCCCCTCTGCTGACACCACGTGCCCCAGGTACTCCACTCTCGCCTGACCGAAGCTGCACTTCTTTCGGTTGGCGTATAGCTGATGCGCAATCAGCTCCCTGAACACCACCTCTAGGTGGTCAATGTGCTCTCCCATGCTCCTACTGTAGATGAGGATGTCGTCGAAGAAGACTAGTATGAACCGCCGCAAGTAAGGCTGGAAAACCTTGTTCATCAAGGCCTGGAATGTCGAAGGGGCGTTGGTCAAGCCGAAAGGCATGACCAGGAACTCGTAGTGTCCCTCATGGGTGCAGAAGGCGGTCTTCGGCACGTCCTTTGGCCGCATCAAGATCTGGTGGTAACCCGCCTTCAGATCGATCTTCGAAAAGATCGCCGCCCCATGTAACTCGTCAAGCAGCTCGTCGATCACCGGAATAGGAAACTTGTCGGCGACAGTCTCCTTATTCAGCGCCCGGTAATCGACGCAGAATCTCCAACTACCGTCTTTCTTTTTCACCAGTAGTACTGGAGAAGAAAAAGGACTCACACTTGGTTGGATCACTCCAGCCTGCAGCATCTTTCGCACCATCCTCTCTATCTCATCCTTCTGCACGTGCGGATATCTGTAAGGGCGCACGCTCACCGGTGCTACCCCATCACACAGTACTATCGCGTGCTCATGCTCCCTCGTCGGAGGTAGTCCTTGCGGGCTCTGGAAGACCTCCTGGTACTGCTTCAACACCGAATCCACCTCCCCTGGAGTCTCCTCTTGCTGCTCCTCCACTGACAACCCCTGGCACTCCACCAAAAACCCCTCTCCCTCATCCCTCAACGCTCGCGTAATGGCCTTGAAGGCCACTATTGAAAAGCAGAGGGTCGGGTCCCCTGTCAGCACCACAGTCTTGCCCCCCTCCTGGAACTCCATACGTAGAAGCTTCCAGTTCACCTTCATCTCCCCGAGCTTCTTCAGCCACTGCACTCCCAATATGATGTCCACGTTGCCCAACTCCAGCGGCAAGAAGTCCTCCACTATCTGAAGCCCCTGCAGTGTGAAAAACACCCCCTTGCAGAGCCCCTTACTCTCCTCCATCTTCCCTGTGCCCAGCAACACAGTGAACGTCTCCATCGTACTCAACTCTAGTCTGTGACGCTCCACCAGCCTCCTCGAGATGAAGTTGTGGGTCGCCCCACTGTCAATCAGCACCGTCACCGTCTGATCCCTCAATGTCCCTGCCAACTTCATGGTATGGTTCGGAGTGAACCCTACCACGGAGTTCAGCGACACCTCCGCAAAGTCCATGTGCACATGCTCCTCCTCAGGCTCCGTCGCAATCATAGGCTCCTCCTCAGGGTACTTCTCCTCGTCGGGTGCGATCACGATCTGCAGCAACTTGCTCGCACATCGATGACTGGGGGTGAACCTCTCGCCGCACCTGAAGCATAGGCCCGCCGCTCGTCGCGTCCTCATATCAACCTCTGTCATGCGCCTACCAGGTACAGCTGTGCGGACCTCCCCTGCAGCTGGACTAGGTGGTACTGGTGCTGGTGCTCCTGTAGCTAGACTAGGTGGTACTGGTGCTGCCTGGGTGTGCTGGCCCAGCGCCCCCCAAGTCCCCCTAATGCGTCTCTCTTCCGAATGCTTCTCCTCCGCCTTG
This sequence comes from Scilla litardierei, assembly GCA_030789695.1. Lineage (NCBI taxonomy): Eukaryota > Viridiplantae > Streptophyta > Magnoliopsida > Asparagales > Asparagaceae > Scilla > Scilla litardierei. The sequence goes on from CM061131.1 coordinate 133,583,711, forward strand.
TGAGCTAGGCGAATGACATCCTCCAAGTACTGAGGGCTCTGCATCCGTAGCTCCGCTCGTATCGATGGCTTCAGCCCCCTCATAAAATTCCCGATCATCACCTCGTCGGTCACCCCCTTCACCTAGCTATTCAGCATCTCAAATCTCTCTACGTAGTCCCTCACTGTCCCCTCCTGCCTCAGGGCCGACAGCTGCTCGTAGAAATCCCCTCCTGCTGTCTCCTGGAACCGATCCACGATCAGTGCTGACAGCTCCTCCCAGGTGCGAAAAGGGGACCATGCTATCTTCCACCGGTACCATGCCAAAGCCTTCCTCTCCAAATAAATCCCGATGGCCTTCAGGACCTCCTGCTCTGTCAGCCCCATCACCTGAAAGTATCTCTCCGCTCGATATATCCACCCGTCGGGATCGGTGCCATCGAAGGTCGGCATCTTCAGCTTCATCAAACGCCGGTCCGCGTTGATGTCTCCCTGCTGCCCCCTATCTCCTCCACGGTCACCTCCCCGAACCAAACCGCCACCCCGGGTATCCATCGAGCCTCCCCCGTCAACCCCGTACAACTCCTCCGGTCATGCAGGCCTCTCCCATACCTCGGCCTGATAGTGATGCCCGGGAAACTCTGGTGGTCGTGCGAAAATGGGCCTCAGTCCTGATGGGGTGGTCTCTGCTCTCCAAAATTGGCCCGCCGGGGCCCCAATAGCTGCTCCCGAAGCCCAGCCACCTCCTACTGCCTCCAAAGTCCCCCCAGAATGGGGTCCGAACCCCGCTACGCTCCCAAAAGGCCGCGAAGGGGCCGCTGGGCCCCCATGAGGGGCGACCCAGCCCGCCGCCCCTTCGGAAGGCCCGGCCCAACTCGCTGGGCCTCCGGAGTGGTCGAAAGCCCCCTCCGCACCCCGGATGGGGGTGCCGCACCCCCTGCGTCCCAGGCGGGGGGTGCCGCCTGCACCCAGACCCCGCCAGGGGTGGCCGGGGTCTCCGGTGGCCCCGACGGGCTCGCCCAGGCCTGGGGAGGCCTGGGCTGGGCCGTCGGGCCCTTGGCAGGCCCTATCGGGCCTGCCGTGGCCTGCACAGACCCGCGAGGGTCTGTTTTTTGTAAAACAGGCCCGCGCTGGTCTAGGGTTGGCCGAGCCGTCACCCTTGTCTCTTCCGCGCCATCGTCTCGAGGTGGTAGCTCCGTCGTTGTCCGCGCTTGCTCTAGGGAGGCTGATTCTAGGGTAGAATCCCTCCTTGGTTCTCCTTGCCCCGATCTCATTCCTTCGCCGCCGTGAGAGTTTGCATCATTGCCATCATCGTCGCCATCGTCTCCTTCAGATCTGAAGTAGCTTTCTTCAGATCTGAATTCGACCCCTTCAATTCCCAGAGATCTCGGCCTTGTTGCGCGGCGTCCATCCTCATCCCCCGGAGTTCGATCTGGATGTCTTCTTGCGAGTGGGCGTGATCCTTGATGGAATCCCCCATCGTCTTCTTCAATCCCTCGAACCGTTCTTCGATCTCCCGATTGAGATCCTCGCGTAGCCCGTGAATCTTCTCATCAATCAAATCCGCCTTCGATCGAGTGCTAGCCGCCATTGGATCTAGAGCTCTGATACCAATTGTTGTGAATCGTCGTAGATCGATTCACAATTTAATGTGGAAAAATTAAAAAGAGAGGAAAATATTTCTAATTTGCTTGATTGAAGAACAAATGATAACAAGATAATGATCTTATTAGAGACAAGATCGATCTCCTCACTTTGGATGAACGGACCAAAGTTTAAGCACCGTCAAATGACGCTTGAGAGTTTTCTCACAATTCAAGCATAAGAAAATAAGATGACGGCTAGACCTAATATAAAGAAAGAGGAGGGATTTTGGTAAAAGACCAAAATACCCTCCCACTAAGAAAAAGGCCTAAACCGCGCTCCCGCGTCTCCTGCGACATGCGTAAGTGATAACGCCTCCATTGCCACGTGCTCCATCGGCTGAGGGGGGGGGGGGGGGTGCGACGCTAGGTGCGCTCGCATCACATACACATTTCCCTCTCCTTTTCATCTACGTGCGGGCCCACATCCGGTGTGATGGTTTTTTCTTGGGTCCCTATGCACTATGTGCATGGGTTATTTCTAGTTGTACTATGTGGAGGGAATATGCTACATGGGTGTATATGAGAGATATATCATGTGTCATGATAACCATTATTCTATTATTATTATTTTATTATCATTGTTATTTTATTATTTTTTCTCTTTCTTTTAAGTCCATGAAGCCGACCCCAAATTTTTGGGATGAAGGCTATGATGATGAACAAAAAAGAAAGAAAATTGCCGTAGGTTTCTTCCTTCAATGAGTTTGTTGGTTGTTTGATTGCTGGTAACTAGGATTCATAAGCTTTTACTGTATTAAAAAAAATTCTCAGATAATGCAAAGTATTTTGGTAATGTTGAGTTAAGTGGAGGCGTATTTGTTTTTCGTTTTAGTTTTTATGCTTACAATTTGCTGACGTTTTTTCCATTCACATGCTAGAATTTGATTGAAGAAAAAGAGAAGAAGGTAAAAGAACTTCAAGACAATGTTGCTGCTGTTAACTTTAATACGAACAGCAGAATGGGGAAAATGCTCATGGCTAAATGTAGAACCTTGCAAGAAGAAAATGATGAGATCGGGGCAATGGCTTCTGAAGGGAAGGTATGCAAGTTTCAAGTTCTCTAAAATTTTTGCATTTCTGGGTGTGGGTGTGGGTGTGGTGTGGGGGGGGGGGGGGGGGGGGGGGGGGGATCTGTGCACACATTTGTGCATACATGTTCATACGAAATCCATGTTAGGTACACACATGTATAAGAGGTTAATATATTATGCAATACGTTTTATGAACATAAGCATAATTCACTCTCTTAATATGTGTTACACAAACAACACATGCTTATATAGGATCAACAGGTACACCCATCACACATGCACTCATTGATGTGTATGAATTTATGTAACAAGAATTCACAAGTATCCACATGTATAAGAAATAAAAATATGTTGTTACAACAAAATGCATATCAATAAAACCGATTTATCGCCCTTTGAGGAATTGAATGCCTTTACAAATACTTTGTAAAACTATTAAGCTTTTGAATGGTTTTGAAACTTCCATTCAATCGACATAGCTTTTTCTTATGCATTCACCTACATGAACCGCCTTGTTTGTGAAATAATTGATTAGATTCCTTCAAACTACTTTCTTCATTTACCAGGTCACTCTCGCACTTCAAACAATATAATATATATTTTTGTATATTTCTGATACTATTTGCTAACAAACTATGGTTTGAATTTGTAGATTCATGAATTGGGAATGAAAATTGTAGTGCTACAATATCAAAATGCAGAGCTCAGGAATCAATTTGATGGTGCGTGATGTTGGTATTTAGCTCTTATTATCTCTTAGACAAATTCATTTTAATCCTAAAAATAGACCAAAATATAATGACATGTTTGATTAGGGCTATCTACCTTTTTTGTTTTTATGTTAGATTAAAGTATGCTTCATGTTTACTTTCCTTCGTTTCTTGAAGTAATTATAGTTGAATTGCCCAGTAACCACTACCACCACCACACATGGATGCACGTGCAGAGCAATCCCACTACACCCCACCTCAAAAAACACCCACCCAATGCACACACACCCTTATTGTAGCGGATGGAATGTATCCTGATTTCATATTGAGACAGTTCAAGGTTTGCACTGTTGGGTTGGCTATGAGTATATCCTCCTTTTGTTCTCAGTTTCTAATAATTCCTACAGTGTTCCAAATTTAAATGTGCATGTAAATATACAGTTACATGTAGTTATGTTTGTGCAGTTTTATGAGTGGAGGTGACTAATTTTTATTATGTAATGTCATAGCAAGTTTCATTTCTCTACCTTATTATCCATTGGCCCTTTCTGTGTGCAGAGTTATATAAACATATGGATGGGCTTGCAAATGATGTTGAGAGATCCAATAACATGGTAATGTCTTTTATCATGTTTATCATTTTCAGTTTATAATCAAATAATAGTATGAGGACTGAATAAAGAGACATTGGTAATTAGCTGCTTCATAAGAATGCTCTTCCTTCTGAAACATGAATCTGGCATATCATTGGTGTGATTTCATCTTTCAGTGAATGAGTATCACATTTTTTTTCCTTCATAAATTTCCTATCATGATTTCTAATTTCAGTATGTTATACACATGATTTCTTCAGATGCTTTAGACAAGATACACGGAGTTGATCTTCTGTAAATCAATTTAATTAACCCCACACTTTGAACTGTTGGAAATTTATTATCATGTAGCCTTTTCATTTATCCATCCCTGTTGATTGAACTGGTGACCGAAATATTACATTTGGCGGGGCGGGGGATGGTTTTCACCATGATACATCTTATTCCCAAGAGAACAACCGATGGGTTTTGTCCTAGTACCTTTATATACTTTAGGTAAACTGGTGCCAGGAGAAGTTGCATTTGAGCTTTTGTCTTCCGTTGAAATCAATTTCATCAAATATTCTAGTATGATTACCTTTTTCTCAACCACATAAAATTATATGGAGATGTAAGCTTCAGTACCTTAATGCTAGTAATAACACACCTCTAATGGATTTGGAATTTGGCTACGAGCAAGGTCAGTTATGGAATCAACTTGGAGATGATATTACCCAGATACGATAAATATATAAATGCCAACTGGAAGCACTTCGTCTGGTTTTAAATCTTGCAACTGTTTTGGTTTTTAAGAATAAATATATGAAAACACATTTGAATAGTCTAAAGCATCCATAAGGTATAATAAATTAATTTGATGTAAGCATAAGTGGTTTTCTATTACATGTTTATGGAAAAAGCGTGCACAAAGATTTAAAAGTTTCTCCAGAAATGGCTACAAGTTTCTGCCAACTGGGCTTCAAGTGAGAAACATATAAGCTATCTGTTGCATATAAATTGGGAACATGTACAATCGTAACAACTTATGTTCTGTCCAAGTTGGTGATGTGGTGTAGCTAAGAAAATTTAGAAGCAGGTTCATTGTTATTAATATATTTGTCAGAATGAGTAGCACGAGCGTCGGTACTACTTGAAGTAAAAGCTTATTGCTTGGAGGTCTGATGCTTTAGGAATCAGGAAAACAAGGAGAGACTTGGTTCCCTGACTGTAACGTGACTTTTAGGGGGGAAAAACATGTTATAGATGACTTGCAGAGAATTGTAGGTACTCATGAAATGATGATTAATCATCAAATTAGACCTTTCTCACGTTAAGAATTTTAATCTCTCAAAAAATTTTATTTTTCATTCGTTGATTAAAGTTAAAAGTTCGCATGCCTAAAAATCAATTAAAAGCAAATGAAATCCTAACCAAATCTAAATAAAATCCTAACTAAATCCAATTAAATAGAACTTGATCCTCATCAAGAGAAAAACGGGAGAGAGAAAGTGATGAGAGAGAGTAGGCGTATAGAATATTACATGGTGTGTTCGTAGAATTTCCTAATTTTTTATGAAAAGTTTCCACCATTTTTCTAAAATAAATTTTGCACACCATCTTGAATCTGGTAACTGCTGACTCAGGTTTGTGGGCTCTAATCATAGATTATGTAGCTATGAGAAATGATTTCTTTTATCCACCAGACGAGAACATGTCTTCTCATTCACTATGGTCTCACGAAGGCTTTATAAACAATGCAGATTCCCCCTTTTATTCTGCTAGTGGTATGGATATAAATGGTATTGACTGAAACTCATGACATACTGTATTCAGGTATCCGTGTTGCAAGACAATCTGGAAGCAAAGGATTATGACTTGGAGAAGCTGAAAGGCGAGTTGAGAAGGACGAAGGAAATGCTCGCGCAGAAAGAAGCAGTGGCGCTGGCGGCGGCGGCGGCAACATCAGCTGAGAAAGAGGTAGCAGCGCCAGAGGAAGCAGCTGAGAAAGAGGTAGCAGCGCAAGAGGAGGAAACAATAAACGAACTGGAAATAAATTGTACTTATGACAAGAATGATGAGATGGAAACTTTTAAACTTGACCCTGAAACTTGAAACATTTCCCCTCTTAATTATGTTCCATTGGATTATCCTTTCCTGTGCTTTTCTCTATGATACATGATAATGAACTCGATCGGTTCATTTTTAGGGAGGAGGGGAAATCAAAAGAGAAACAGCCAGGGTCTTTGGTTTATATACAGCAACTACGACGACAACTGATTTTGCTTTTGTCATCATACTACATGGATCCAGGCCAACAGGGCCGACGCGCTTTGCATTTCTCCCACCTAGGCACCATGAAACAATCCATGTTTTCGTGTGACACACAACATCCCCCTTCTGATAAAATTTTTACAATGCATCTCACGTGTCATCAATGAGCAAGTTAAAAGCATATGACAACATTACAGTATCTGAATGTGACAATGTTTTTGCAATCATATACAATACAAGCAGTTTGCAGTTTCAATTTGCCATCAAGGGCATCACAACATGGTTCGGGATTTGTCTCAACACCAGCATCCATTAAGGCAAAACAACATATGGCAAGTTCGGCATGAAATAGAATCGGCATGATATCTCATTTCTGATTGTACCTCCTTAGTCCTAGGGCTTTCAAACCAATCCCATTTAAGGAAAAAGGCCTGCCAGGGTGGTGTTACCGTGCCTAGGGATGTACACAGGTTTGGATTATCCGAACATGATCCATATCCGTATCATTTCGGATGCGGAAATGGATATCAAAAATTTCCATCTGTCCGAATACGGATATGGACACGGACTGAAATTTGTTTCTTTCTGGATACAATTTTGAATATGGATATCTGATATTACCGTTAATGTATACCCATAATTCATTTGTTGGTAGTCACCTTCATTTATGATCTTATATCAACATGTATTTGCTCTTTTCCTAACCAAGATATGTTGACATAGTAGAATTGTTATTTTTTATCAATATGCCTAGATTCTTTTTATCTTTTTTTGGGGACCCGGACTCCTGCACCGCCTCACAAGTGGGGCGGACATGCACCAAACCGGCGGTATGCAAGGTCGACCCACACCCTCAATACCGGGTTAGTCGAGAGAATTAAACAAGGTAGCCACCCGTCCTCGATCAAATGTGGACATGTATATCAAAATATCCTATTTGTTCAAATATAGATATGGATGATGAAATTTGCTTCTTTCCGGATATAGATTTTGATACAGATATTCAATAACCATAATTCGTTTGTAGTTAGTCACCCTTATTTATGATCATATATATTCACATGTATTTGCTCTTTGTAAACCAAAATAAGTTCACATCGTAAAATTGTTATTTAATATTTTTGGTATTTTTTATTTATACATCTACATTCGATGTGTATTAAAATATTATTTATTTAAACATGGTCATTTTTCATATCCGATTCACATCCATATCCGTTTTTCGGATATGGATATGGATACTAGAGTTTCTTACCGAATACGTGTCCAAACCTGTATTTGAAAAATGAAAAATGACACGAATATGATACGATAAAACCAATATCCTATCTGTATCCAAAGAGTGTTGTTATTCGCACCACAGAAAGCTCTGAATACACCACATTACTTGATTCATCACACATATACTTTTAACATCAGATGTTCGGATTTGGAGATCCGAACGGCTCTAATACAATAGATGTGTAAATCCGAACACAATACATATTTTATTATACTGTTCGGCTTTGGAGATCCGAACGGAAGAATAAAAGTACTAGAGCCGTTCGGATCTCCAAGTCCGAACATCTGATATTAAACATATATGTGTGATGAATCAAGTAGTGTGGTGTATTCATAAATCTCTGTGGTGCGTATAACAACACTCGTATCCAAACTTGTTACATCCCTGACACTACCTCCGATATTATTTGCATAAGTTCCATATCTGCATTAATTCCATAGTCACTGTTCCATCCACATTGACACATGAATCGAAATTTCATGATGTCCATACCAAATTTCAGATTATTTTATTTCTATTAGGATGTCTGACCGGCGCCCCGTTTACGGTTTGGGCGCGGTGTCGTTTTACCGCAAGTGCACGGTTAGTGTAGGGTGCGGGTTTATCGAACTCAGGGAGGTGGATGGCTTGAGTGGCTACTAGCCTCGCCTAGGTTGTGTGCTAGCTACGCTGGTGATATGGGTGGAAGTGTAGAAATAAAAGAAAGAAATGAAAAAAGACACGAAATGAATCCCCGCTAACACGGGCTAGAGCACTCATGACACTTGGCATTTGACTTGACCCAGGGTGAGACATTGCCCCAAATGGTGGTACCTAGCGTCCATGGCCCGATATTCCGGTCGGTGCCAAGCACGCTAGGCCTACCCGGTTCCGGACGGTGGGCATTCCCATGTCCATTAACACCTTCCGCAACCGGGAGCATTAAGGCCACAATGATAACTCCCAACACTTCGTCCAAGCCGTTCTCACGTGCGAGGACTCAATGTCAACACTAGGGGCGTGAGCTATGGCTAGGGAGTCAACCGCCAAGTTTATTCCCCCTTGGCCCGACGGTCAGAGGCGGTCTTTCTCCCGCCAATGACAATGAAACACCCCCGCGTAACCCTAATGGCCAAATAGGTCGAATGTGATTTCTAGCAATACATCGATGCGGATCTTGACTGGACAAGCACCGGACCCCAATCCCCAACACATCTAGTGTGTTACCATACGAATTGGACTCAGATTGCTAGAAATCCCCATTGACACATTTCATCGAACACATGCCATGCAACCAAGTCAAATGAAACAACCAAGCATCAATCCTACCCTAACCCGTATTAGGGTTCATCAATACTACTCAACGATGAAAAATATATAAACAACCAATACAAGAGACATACAAACAATCATCCCGAAGAAAAACAAATACAACACAAAATAATGGAATAAGAGAGAGAAATACTTATCTTGATTCGAATCCAACAATCCGGTACAAGATTTATTGAGCAAAGACCTAATCTAAACTACCCTAAGCTTCACAAGAGAAGGGGCAAAAAGCCCTAAAAAAACTGAAGAAGAAGTCCCAAAGTCGTGCCCAAACTCCTATTTAAAAGCCCCCAAAAACCTCTTAACAGTTCGGGTCCGAAACCCACTCAAAACTGTCAAAACAGGCCCACCCGATCGGGTGGAAACTCATCCAATCGGGTGGGAAACACAGAGACTACGAAACTACAGAAAATGAGTTCACCCGGTCGGGTGGAAACTCACCCGATCGGGTGAAATGAAAATTCAGACTGCAGCCAATTTCAGCACATAGCTGCGCTCAGAAAATTCCAGAAAAATCTAGAACAATTGGATTTTGGCATGCGACCTATCGTTGGAAAGCTAACGACGATGCCGACGCTAGAAAAATAAGAGATCACCCAAAATCCCTCTGGAATGATAGCAGATCTTCAATGAGTGCATCAGCAACGTGCAAAGGCGGAAGAAAAGGCCACCCGATCGGTTGAAACATCAACCGATCGGGTGAGCCGCTTGTTGCTTTGGCCATCGGGCTTCGGGAGCTTCAACCGGTCACTGAAGAGAGCGGGTGGAGCCGTCGGTTCGATCTTTGAGGCGATGCGGCTACAGATGAACCGATCGGGTGAGATGTCACCCGATTGGTTGGAATCCAGCTCCAAATTCTCGAGAACTCTGTTGGGATGAACCGGTCGGCGAACTGATCGGTTGACCTTGCGCTTCGCTCCAGCTTCAGTCCGGGTCGGACACGCGTGTATCACCCGATCGGTTGGCTGTGTCCAACCGATCGGGTGGGGGTTGAAAAGTGGCAATCTTGGTCGTTTGACCCCCTGGATCACGCGTGACCCCTCCCGTTGCTCCGGGGACTCATGATATCGTCGTTTTATGTCCCAAATGCTGTAAATTCCTGCAAATTACCAAAAACACGGAAAAGTGAAAGAAAACGAGAAAACACGAGAAAACGAATACAAGACGGCGGTAAAATACGGAAAAACACGGAAGAAAACGTGCGTAAATATATGAAATATAAACACACGTCAAAATCTCCCGAAGCTGAACTCTTCCTTGTCCTCGAGGAAGACGAGTGAGAGTAGGAGCTCGGAGAGAGAAAATAGAGAGAAAAAGAGAAAAAGAAAATTCTAAATCCTAGATCGCCTGTCAGGGCCAACAAAATCTAAAACGACACACCAAGCAAGCAAACGCCAAATCACATCACTAAACCAAGGAATACGAGTCCAGACAAGTGCTGTGGGCCCACGCGGTGAAGCACGAGTGAGCGTGGTCGCGTGCTAGCAAACGGTGTCCTATCTGTAATGCCCTACAAGCTACTGCACAAGTACTAGGGGGGGGGGGGGGGTGAATAGTACTTTAAAATAACAAGGAGTATAATTCCAAATTAAATTGCAAACAACTACCAAATCAATTTGCGGAAGCTTAAATTGAATGACAACAACAAAATTAACAATGGAAACAAATGATGTTAATGGGTTCGGATCCACCCAAGTCTCCCCGACTTGTTCCCGGTGATCCTACGTCCCAACCACCCGGATCCCCTCCGGATACTTAGGTTAGAAACCCTAACCCAAGATTTCCACTATGAATATCTTGTGAAAAACCTTCACAAGATCAAATCATACAACAACGGCAATAGTGAATCCCACAACCCGGGATCACAACCTTCTCTCACAACCGAGAGAATCAACAAGCAATATAAATGAGTTTATATTGAAATAAGCAAACTTACCACAAAATCCTATACCTTGAGTTTTTCTTACCCAATAGGTGAAATGAAGGATTTGAGGAAGATGAAGTCACCAAGACCTAGCACCAAGGAAATGACCAGCAATCGGTGCCTAGGGATGATTTGGAGACTTGGATCAAGCTATAGCTTGAAGAGCTCACCAAGAACAAGCTTCTCTCAAAATGGATTCTAGATCTAGAATAGTGAGAGAATGGGTTTCTTGTGAGGAAGAGAGCTTTAGATTTTAGTGAGAATAGCTATCTCTTTTGATCTCAATGAATCTCTGAATGGAAGCTCTAACCTAGATAGAAATGACCTAGGTTCGTATTTATAGGGTCCCATAAAAACAAGTTAGGTCATTCTCCAACGGATAGAAATCTGGGAGAATTAGTCGGTCAAAGAACAATCACTGACCGACTAGTTCATCAACTAGTCGGTCAGTCAAACAGCATGGACCGACTAAGAGAGGAACTGAGAAGAGATAGAATTTCAGACCTAGAAATCTAGTCGGTCCAAGAATACTTTCTGACCGACTAGTTTCACAACTAGTCGGCCAGTCAGTGAACGTAGACCGACTAAGAGGCAAAATGAAATAGTCTGAATACAAATTGACTTAGTCGGTCCAAGAACAAAAGTTGACCGACTAGATTGTCAACTAGTCGGTCACCAAACGTTCTTAGACCGACTAACGATAAACAGTAGCTTAGGAGAAATTTAGTATGAACAGTAAGTCACAACTAGTCGGTCAAAGAAGCATCACTGACCGACTAGTTCACAAACTAGTCGGTCGGTGAGTCAACGTAGACCGACTAACTGTAAACAGTAAAGTCCAAGAAATTAAGGAATCAAACTAGTCGGTCCAAGAAGAGTCGCTGACCGACTAGATCACCATCTTGTCGGTCAGTACTTCTTCTTGTACCAACTAACATGCACAAACAAGTCCGAATCGAAGCGCGACGCTTCGAGGAAGTTAGAATGAACTTGTACTAAGATCCTAGAGCTACGATATGAGCGTAATGAAGTTAGAATCGTAAGATATACTCAAGGCTTAACATTCTATATATCGAAGCTAAAAAGACTATAAATAAAACCTTAATAAACGGTCTTCGAGAGCTTTGATTGATTCTTCATAACTTCCAAAACGGCGCAAGAGCTTCAACGAAGCTTTAGGCATGAATACGCGCTTTGAGAAGTGTCGAGATGTCGCTTTGAATGTTCTCGTGAATTTGGCGACGATCTCCAATACTGCGCTCACAAACTGTTAGTTCATGGATTATTTATGTTTGCTCATCATCAAAACCAAATCCGGGGAGTCCAATATTCAACATTCTCCCCCTTTTTGGTGATGACAAACCAACATAAATAATAATCAAAAATATTGATTCAAATGTAAAATACTTACTCCCCCTGCATTGATGACACGTTAATTCCAAAATGAATATATATGAATTGCATCAATCAGACGAGTAAGATAAATAAAGAGAATCGATTTTCGAAATATCGGATTTTGAAAATCCTTATATGTATCTTAACTCCCCCTGAATCTAACATATCAAACTAGATTCTTGGGAATTGAGTTAAATTTTCATTTGACCTATTCATTATCATTATCTCTCCCCCTTTGGCATTATCCCAAAAACGGGGGGCATACAACGACAACAACTAGGAATGGGAAATCCAACATCGGGAGTCGTAGACAATGACGATGGACGTAATTGACACCAAGGGAAAGATGATGAAATCAAAACAAGGTTTGCCAAATTGTCCATTATCAAAAAGCGATAATCAAAATCATCAAAAATACCAAATAATTATTCATTTCTTGAATAAAGAAACATACTCTTCAATATTCAATATTCTTGGTTAAATTTGTGCATGGAAAACAATTCTATACAAATATAGAAATATAATCTATTTAACCAAGTTTTTCAATCATCGAGCGACGATTTTACATAGCATGGACATTGAATGAGAATTAATGTGCACGACGAAGTAAATATCACAACATGAACATCGATGTATATATATAAATGATAACATCATGAGTACATCCAAAAAGATATCGAATATAAAAAGTACATCATATCAAGTGCGACACATCATCTATATAAACATCAAAAAGTACAACATCATCATCCACATCAAAATATAACACCATCATCAACATCATCCAAAGTACATCAGAATATCCAACACCGACATCCGGAAAACTCAAAAATACATCAAAACAACCCTCAATCTCCATCCTAACCCAAAATACTCTCAAAAAGATATGTCATCCAAAGAGTAGTGGAGAGTCCTCGGAACAGACGATCACGAGGAAGTGGCTGGATCTGCAGTCTCCGTGGGTCCAGTCGACGGAGTGGACTCAGGCTCTGCAGGGAGGAGAGGCGTCTCAACAGACGGGATCGTCGGGGCAGGTGTGGAAACGACGGGCTCAACAGCTGGGGTCACAACAGCAGCAGGCTCGTCAACAGGGACAACAGGAGTAACAGCAGCCTCAGAAGTCTGGACTACTGCTGCAGAAGGCTCTGGAGCACCGGAAGTGGTGCCAACTCCAGGAGCAGAAGTGGTAGCAGCAGCAGCAGCAGTGGCCTCATCGCCACGGGATAAGGAAGTGACAAGCTCGTTAATCTCCTCATCGTCCATCTCCTCGGCCTCAGAAACTGAAGGAGGAAGATCAATCCCCATCATCTGAGCCATACGGCAGACGACCTTCTCGGTACGAGCCAAACGTGACTCGTGCCGACGAAGAAGGCGTACGACATCATCTAATGTAGCGGGAGGAGTGGGGGCTGCAGCAGCTGAGGGAGTAGCCTGAGAAGCAGATGCGGTCGACCTCTGCACGTGACGAAGCACCGCTAGAGATTTCTTAACGGCCGTCGCGTTTAGAGGAGTACCCAAGGGACGCTCATCGTCAGGAGGGAGAGGGACTCGGAAATGACGAAAGACAAGGGTCAGCAGACACGGATAAGGAATATGCGCAGATTTATTGGTCTTACGTATACACTCGAAAGAGTCCATCTTATCGAGTATAACGCGAGCCTAATTAATCTCGCAACCCAAGAAAAGAGCGTAGATAAGCTTCAAAAATGGCTGGGATGGAAGTGAAGATGAGCCGTACTTGGGAAGCAAGCACGACTTCAGAATGAGATTCACAACCCAGGCATTTGGCTTGAACGACTTCGAAGGAACTCCAATAAAGGCAGGAGGGATCACATGGAAGATATCAGAAAGTACGGACTGATCCAAGGAAGATATATCATCGACGGAAATGTCAGAAGGAAGGAGACCGGACGACGAACAACCAAGTATCTCCCCCAAGATTTCTTCCGTGAGAACTATAGGAGTTCCCAAGACAGTAGTCTCGATGGAGTGACTCGCATCGTACTGGCCTCGGACACGATTGGCATAGAACAATTTTACCAGGCGAGGATATGGTTTAGGATTGGCCTTAAGATCATAACGAAGATAATCAAGTAGCCCACTATAGGAGAGGAGGTCAGCTAAGCCAAGGAAATCTGAAAACTGAACATAGTGCTCCAATAGCATCGGGCAGTGTTCAATACGGTTGTAGGCCGCGAGACACATAGGGTCGTCGTGACACAACGATATGTCAACACCACCCGCTGGCATTGGGCCCTTTCCCTTAGGCTGGCGAGTCCTAGGACGAAGTGGAGGAGTGGGTTCCCTATGGCTAGGCTCATCCTCAGGGATAAACTCAGTATCGGAATCAGGAGGAGTCGAGGGTGAGTGGAGTATGGGCTTTTTGGACTTAGATTTTCTGGGTTTGACTGTCGCCGTCCTCTGCTTCTTCAGAGGAGGCGAAGACGGAGAAGCTTGGGTAGATTTAGCACGACGCTTAGGCTTAGAGGGATTCCTAGGATTGGAAGGCTCTATAGACATAGGAGAAGCCCCAGACGAAGTGATAGGGATCTGCGTCTTTGCCATGGTCGTGGCACGACGAGGACAAGCAAATGATGACGGAGGATCAAATACCCTAAGCACACAACCCTAGAAAAGAAAATCCGAAAAACACAAGCCCTAGATGAAATTCGAAACCCTAGCAACTAGATGAGATATAAATCAAACCCTAGAGTATGAATCGAGACCTAGGTGAGGGGGGTTTTACCCAGGAGAAAGAGTCGACGGCGGCGGACGGCGGAGATGGCCGGAGAACTGGCCGGAGACGACGGGAAGATGAAGGGTCTCGAGAGGGGAGAGGGTTTTTGCGGGCTGGAGCTTTGAAAAACAACCGACTAAATGAAGAGGAAGTCGGATAAAATCGAGTTAAGTCGGTCGAGAAATCGAAAAGACACATTTGCCCTAACCCACTTAGTCGGTCACAGTTCAAGCACTGACCGACTAGATTACGATCTAGTCGGTCGGTCAATGAGCTTGAACCGACTAAGTCGAAACAGAGGCAAACAGGGATTTTTAGGGCTAGAATTAGTCGGTCGCAGTATATTCACTGACCGACTAGTTTTCAATCTAGTCGGTCGGTAAGTGTACTGTGACCGACTAAAGAAAGAAAAAGTTAAGAGTTAGATAAAAGCTTGATCTAGTCGGTCTAAGTTCACTAGCTGACCGACTAGATGAGCATCTAGTCGGTTGACTAATGAACTGAGACCGACTAGAAGAGTCCAAAAATTGATAATTGATTTCTCTTCACAAACCACTTGGATGAAACATCTTAACACTCTCATTAGTCATCTAAATTACCCCATAAAACGTCGAAATCTTAAATACGACATTGAAATACGAATTCGAGCACAAATTCAAACATATCACATAAAATTCCCAAAAATTCAATAAATCGAGCATGAACGAAATATCGCGAAATCGAATAGCATGCAAGATAGTTGAATGAAATATGAATCCTATATCTCGGATTCACCCATAATCCCTAATTCTCGACGCAACCGCACAAAGGAGTCCTCCTTTAGGGGTTTCGTGAAAATATCGGCGATTTGCTTTTGGGTTTCAACGTACACTAAAATGATGTCCTTTTTAGCAACATGATCATCT
This sequence comes from Scilla litardierei, assembly GCA_030789695.1. Lineage (NCBI taxonomy): Eukaryota > Viridiplantae > Streptophyta > Magnoliopsida > Asparagales > Asparagaceae > Scilla > Scilla litardierei. The sequence continues at coordinate 133,599,470 of CM061131.1, forward strand.
AAAAAGTGGTGTCGGACATCTATGTGTTTTGATCGGGAATGGTGCACCGGATTCTTTGAAAGACAGATAGCACTTTGGTTATCCACCATGATAGGGCTAGTATCACAATGAATACCAAAATCCTTCAGTGTGTGTCTCATCCAAAGAACCTGGGCACAAGCGGCACCGGCGGCAATATATTCCGCCTCGGTGGTTGAAAGTGATACGGAATTTTGCTTCTTGGAAAACCAAGAGACAAGAGAATTTCCTAGAAAATGGCAAGTGCCACTAGTACTTTTCCTGTCGGATTTGCATCCCGCATAATCGGCATCACTGTATGAGACTAATGTAATGCCCTACCAGCTACTGCATAAGTACTAGAGGGGGGGGGGAATAGTACTTTAAAATAATAAGGAGTATAATTCCAAATTAAATTGCAAACAACTACCAAATCAATTTGCGGAAGCTTAAATTGAATGACAACACAAAATTAACAATGCTAACAAACGAAGTTAATGGGTTCGGATCCACCCAAGTCTCCCCGACTTGTACCCGGTGATCCTACGTCCCAACCACCCGGATCCCCTCCGGATACTTAGGTTAGAAACACTAACCTAAGATTTCCACTATGAATATCTTGTGAAAAACCTTCACAAGATCAAATCATACATGCAATGGCAAAGTGAATCCCACAACCCGGGATCACAAACTTCTCTCACAACCGAGAGAACCAATTAGCAATATTAAAGAGTTTAAATGAAATAAACAATCTTACCACAAAATCCTATACCTTGAGTTTTTCTTACCCAAATGGTGAAATGAAGGATTTGAGGAAGATGAAGTCACCAAGACCTAGCACCAAGGAAATGACCAGCAATCGGTGCCTAGGAATGAGTTGGAGACTTGGATCAAGCAATAGCTTGAAGAGCTCACCAAGAACAACCTTCTCTCTAGATCTAGAAATGAGAGAGAATGGGTTTCTTGTGAGGAAGAGAGCTTTAGATTTGAGGGAGAATAGCTATCTCTTTAGAACTCAATGAATCTCTTAATGGCAGCTCTAACCTTGATAGAAATGACCTAGGTTCGTATTTATAGGGTCCCATAAAAACAAGTTAGGTCATTCACCAACGGATAGAAATCTGTGAGACTTAGTCGGTCAAAGAACAATCACTGACCGACTAGTTCATCAACTAGTCGGTCAGCCAAACAACGTGGACCGACTAAGAGTAGATCTGAGAAGAGATAGAATTTCAGACCTAGAAATCTAGTCGGTCCAAGAAGACTGTCTGACCGACTAGTTTCACAACTAGTCGGTCAGCCAATGAACGTAGACCGACTAAGAGGCAAAATAACTTAGTCCGAATGCAAAGTGACTTAGTCGGTCCAAGAACAAAAGTTGACCGACTAAATTGTCAACTAGTCGGTCACCAAACGTTCTTAGACCGACTAACGATAAACAGTAGCTTAGGAGAATTTTAGAGTGAACAGTAAGTCACAACTAGTCGGTCAAAGAAGCATCACTGACCGACTAGTTCACAAACTAGTCGGTCGGTGAGTCAACGTAGACCGACTAACTGTAAACAGTAAAGTCCAAGAAATTAAGGAATCAAACTAGTCGGTCCAAGAACAGTTGCCGACCGACTAGATCACCATCTAGTCGGTCAGTACTTGTTCTTGTACCAACTAACATGCACATACAAATCCGAATCGAAGCGCGACGCTTCGAGGAAGTTAGAATGAACTTGTGCAAGGATCCTAGAGCTACGAAATGAGCGAAATGAAGATAGAAACGTAAGATATACTCAAGGCTTAACATTCTATATATCGAAGCTAAAAGACTATAAATAAAACCTTAATAAACGGTCTTCGAGAGCTTCGATTGAATCTTCATAACTTCCAAAGCGTCGCAAGAGCTTCAACGAAGCTTTAGGCATGAATATGAGCTTTGGGAAGTGTTGAGATGTCGCTTTGATTGTTTACATGAATTTGGCGACGATCTCCAATACTGCGCTCACAAATTGTTAGTTCATGGATTATTTATGTTTGCTCATCATCAAAACCAAATCCGGGGAGTCCAATATTCAACATTCTCCCCCTTTTTGGTGATGACAAACCAACATAAATAATAATCAAAAATAATAATTCAAATGTAAAATACTTACTCCCCCTGCATTGATGACACGTTAATTCCAAAATGAATATATATGAATTGCATCAATCAGACGAGTAAGATATATAATGAGAATCGATTTTTGAAATATCGGATTTTGAAAATCCTTATATGTATCTTAACTCCCCCTGAATCTAACATATCAAACTAGATTCTTGGAAATTGAGTTAAATTTTCATTTGCGCTATTTATTATCATTATCTCTCCCCCTTTGGCATTATCCCAAAAATGGGGGGCATACAACGACAACAACTAGGAAATGGAAAATCCAACATCGGGAGTCGTAGACAATGACTTTGGACCAAATTGACACCTATGGAAAAATGTGGAAATCAAATCAAGGTGTGCCAAAATGTCCATTATCAAAAAAAATCAAAATCATCAAAAATACCAAATAATTATTCATTTCTTGAATAAAGAAACATACTCTCCAATATTCAATATTCTTGGTTAAATTTGTGCATGGAAAACAATTCTATATAATTATAGAAATATAATCTATTTAACCAAGTTTTTAATCGTCGAGCGACGAATTCACATTTCAAATGCATTCAACGAATATGAAAAAATAATGCACGACGAATAAAAGTCAAAGTGAATGACGATGAACATATATATATGTAGAGACAACATGAGTACATCCAAAAAGATATCACATCGAATATATGAGGTACATCATATCAAGTGCTACATATCATCAAAAAGAAATATATCATACATCATCGACATCATCAAAGTATATCAACATACATCAAAACAACATCATAACATAATATCCAACTCCAACATCCAGAAATCGCAAAAATACATCAAAACATCTCTCAAACCCCATCCTAACCCAAAATACTCTCACTAAGATATATCATCCAAAGCGTAGTGGAGAGTCCTCGAAACAAGCGATCACGAGGAGGTGGCAGGATCTGCAGTCTCCGTGGGTCCAGTCGACGGAGTGGACTCAGGCTCTGCAGGGAGTAGAGGTGTCTCAACAGATGGAATCGTCGGGGCAGGAGTGGAGATCTCAGCAACAGGCTCATCAACGGGAATCTCAACAGCAGCAAGGGTCTCGACAGAAGCAGCAGCAGTGGTGTCAACAGCAGCAGGAGATACATGAGTAGGCTCGGAAGTCTCTGGAGCACCGGCAGAGGTGCCAACACCAGGAGCAGAAGATGCAGCAGCAGCAGCAGCATCATCGCCATGAGCCAAGGAGGTGACAAGCTCGTCAAGCTCCTCATCGTCCATCTCCTCGTCCTCAGACACGGACGGAGGAAGATCAATGCCCATCTGACGAGCCATACGGAAAACTACCTCCTCGCTACGAGCCAAGCGAGACTCGTGCCGACGAAGTATCCGTACGACATCATCCAAAGTAGCAGGACGAGAGGGGGCACCAGCAGCAGAGGGTGTCGCCTGAGAAGCAGAAGTGGTAGACCTCTGTACGTGACGAAGTGCCGCTAGAGATTTCTTCACGGCCGTCGCGTTCAGAGGCGTACCCAAAGGACACTCATCGTCAGGAGGGAGAGGGACTCGGAAATGTCGAAATACAAGAGTCAACAGGCAGGGGTATGGAATGTGCGCAGACTTATTGGTCTTGCGTATACACTCGAAAGAATCCATCTTATCGAGTATCACGCGAGCCCAATTAATCTCGCACCCCAAGAAAAGAGCGTAGATCAATTTCAAGAACGGCTGGGATGGGAGTGAAGAGGATCCATACTTCGGGAGGAGACATGACTTCAAGATCAGGTTAAGAACCCACGCATTCGGCTTAAAAGATTTCGAAGGAACACCAATGAATGCGGATGGGATAACCTGGAAAATCTCAGAAAGAATAGACTGATCCAAGGAAGAAATGTCATCGACGGAAATGTCCGAAGGGAGGAGACCACACGACGAGCAACCAAGAATCTCCCCTAAGATTTCTGCCGTGAGAACTATAGGAGTTCCCAAGACAGTCGTCTCAATGGAATGGCTGGCATCGTACTGGCCTCGAATACGATTGGCATAGAACAATTTCACGAGGCGAGGATACGGTTTGGGATTGGCCTTGGGGTCGTATCGGAGATAATCTAGAAGACCACTATAGGACAGAAGATCAGCAAGGCCGAGAAAATCAGAAAACTGAACGTAATGCTCTAACAACAGTGGACAGTGCTCTATACGGTTGTACGCTGCGAGACACTGAGGGTCATCGCGGCACAACGATATGTCTACACCGCCGACTGGCATAGGAGCTTTACCCTTAGCCTTACGGGTCTTCGGAGGTGGAGTAGGTTCCCTAGTAGGCTCATCCTCTGGGATAAATTCAGAATCGGAATCGGGAGGAGTAGCCGGAGATTGAAGAATAGGCTTTTTGGTCTTGGATTTGCGGGGTTTGGCTATCGCAGTCCTAGGCTTCTTAGGAGGAGGCGAAGATGGAGAGGCTTGGGTTGACTTGGCACGACGCTTAGGCTTCGGGGGATTCCTAGGGTCGGAAGGCCCTACGGTCATAGGAGAAGCCCCGGAAGAAGCGATGGGAATTCTCGTCTTTGCCATAGCACGACGAGCACAAGCAACAGAAAACGAAGATCAAATATCCTAGCACAAACCCTAGAAGCTAACACAAACCCTAGGAATCAAAAGAAATCCGAACACACAAACCCTAGGTTAAAACTAGAAACCCTAGGAGCTAGATGTGATAGAATCGAACCCTAGGGAAGGAATCGACCAAGGAGAGGGAGGGAGATACCTAGGAGGTGGAGTCGACGGCGGCGGACGGCGGCGATCGACGGAGAGATGGCCGGAAGTCGAAGGGTTGCGAGTGGGGGTTTGGGGTTTTCGGGCTGGAGCAAGAGAGAAAACCGACTAAAAATGATTTTAGTCGGATGAATTAGAGTATAAGTCGGTCTGGAAGCAAAAATACACAAATGCCCTAACCGACTTAGTCGGTCACAGTTCAAGCACTGACCAACTAGATTACGATCTAGTCGGTCGGTCAATGAGCTTGAACCGACTAAGTCGAAACAGAGGCACAGATGAATTTCTAGGGCAAGAATTAGTCGGTCGCAGTATATTCACTGACCGACTAGTTTTCAATCTAGTCGGTCGGTAAGTGTACTGTGACCGACTAACGAAAGAAAATGATAGGAGTTAGATAAAGGCTTGATCTAGTCGGTCTGAGTTCATTTGCTGACCGACTAGATGAGCATCTAGTCGGTTGACAAGTGAACTTAGACCGACTAGAGGAGTCCAAAAATTGATAATTGATTTCTCTTCACAAACCACTTGGATGAAACATCATAACTCACTCATTAGTCATCTAAATTACCCCATAAAATGTCGAAATCTTAAATACGACATTGAAATACGAATTCGAGCATAAATTCAAATATATCACATAAAATTCCCAAAAATTCAATAAATCTAGCATGAATGAAATATCGCGAAATATAATAGCATGCAAGATAGTTGAATGAAATATGAATCCTATATCTCAGATTCACCCATAATCCCCAATTCTCGACGCAACCGCACAAAGGAGTCCTCCTTTAGGGGTTTCGTGAAAATATCGGCAATTTGCTTTTGGGTTTCAACGTACACTAATATGATGTCCTTTTTAGCAACATGATCATCTAAGAAATGGTGTCGGACATCTATGTGTTTTGATCGGGAATGATGCACCGGATTCTTTGAAAGACAAATAGCACTTTGGTTATCCACCATGATAGGGCTAGTATCACAATGAATACCAAAATCCTTCAATGTGTGTCTCATCCAAAGAACCTGGGCACAAGCGGCACCGGCGGTAATGTATTCCGCCTCGGTGGTTGAAAGTGATACCGAATTATGCTTCTTGGAAAACCAAGAGACAAGAGAATTTCCTAGAAAATGGCAAGTGCCACTAGTACTTTTCCTGTCGGATTTGCATCCCGCATAATCAGCGTCACTATATGAGACTAACTCATATGTGCTAGATTTCGGATAAAGTAATCCAAAATCTAAAGTGTAACTTAGATAGCGAAAAATACGCTTTACCGCTACTAAGTGAGAATCCTTAGGTTGAGACTGATAACGAGCACATATACATACGACAAACATAATATCGGGCCTACTTGCGGTAAGATAAAGTAAACTACCTATCATACCTCGATATAGACGAATGTCTACATCTTTTCCGCCCGAATCTTTATCAAGATGCGTTGTAGTGCTCATAGGAGTCTTTTTCCCGGAGGCATTCTCCATTCCAAATCGCTTTAGCAACTCCACCGTGTACTTCGTTTGGTGGATGAAGATTGCATCGTTCAATTGGCGAATTTGGAGACCTAAGAAATATTTGAGTTCGCCCATGTGGCTCATCTCAAATTGTTCCTTCATAACATTAGAAAACTCTTCGCAAAGAGCAAAGTTAGTAGCACCGAAAATGATATCATCAACATAAATTTGAACTAATAATATATCATTATTCGCATGCTTAATAAAAAGTGTTGAATCGGCTTCACCCATTTTAAAATTCAAATCCAAAAGAAAATTCTTTAGGCGATCATACCAAGCTCGAGGAGCTTGTCTCAACCCATAAAGAGATTTCTTTAGTTTAAAAACATGATTTGGAAATTTTTCATTTATGAAGCCCGGAGGTTGAGAAACGTAAACTTCCTCAACGACATCTCCGTTCAAAAATGCACTTTTAACATCCATTTGAAATAATTTAAAATTCTTATGGCATGCAAAAGACAATAATAATCTAATTGATTCTAATCTAGCTACCGGAGCGAAGGATTCTTCGAAATCAATACCTTCCTCTTGTCGATAGCCTTGAGCAACTAACCGAGCTTTGTTCCGGACGACGACTTGGTTTTCGTCGGTTTTGTTCTTGAAGATCCACTTTGTCCCTATGACGGTGTGGTTCTTCGATGGCAATGGAACAAGCTCCCATACCTCATTTCTCTCGAATTGAATGAGCTCCTCCTCCATGGCTAAGATCCAAGCGCTATCTTCGCATGCTTCATTAATATTCTTTGGCTCTATCGATGAGGCAAAGGCACAATTTGCGAAGTGGTGAACTTGCGATCTCGTCTTGACACTATCTTGAATATTGCCAATGACTTGCTCATGGGGATGGTCACGAACCGAATGAAGCCGTTTGGGAATACCTTGATCACTAGGAACATTCTCAACAACTTCATTAGTTGGGTTAGTCTCAATAGAATCAATAGAATCATTAGACTTAGAATTATCAAACGAATCACATAAAACTTCCAAAGAATCATTATCATTTGAAATTCTAGTTGGAACAAATCCTTCATTAAATGAGACATGAAGCGACTCCTCGATCGTTGAGGTTCGTTTGTTGAATATCCGGTAGGCTTTGCTACGCGAAGAATATCCAACAAAAATCCCCTCATCGGATCTTGGATCGAATTTGTCCAAACTACCATATGTGTTCTTAATAAAACATTTCGAACCAAAAACACGAAAATGTTTAACTTGAGGCAACCTACCAAACAACAATTCATAACAAGTTTGTTTAGTGCCGGGCCTCAAAAGTATTCTATTAAACACATAGCAAGCGGTGTGTACCGCTTCCGCCCAAAATTGATGGCCAAGTTGGCTATCATCAAGCATAGTGCGAGCACACTCCACTAGCGTCCTATTCTTTCTCTCAACTACACCATTTTGAGGAGGTGCACGAGGGAAAGAGAAGGTGTGAGTAATACCAACTTCATCACAAAATGTCTCAAAAGACTCATTCTCAAATTCACCTCCATGATCACTACGAATAGTGACAATGGTGGTTCCTAAGAGATTTTGTACTTTCTTAACAAAAATTGTGAAGTTTTCAAAAGCTTCATTTTTATTACACAATGAAAATACCCAAGTAAATCTTGAATAGTCATCTACGATGACAAGTCCATACCTTGCATTTCCTAAGGAAGCTACTCTAGTTGGCCCAAATAAGTCTAGATGTAATAGCTCTAGTGGCCGTTTAGTAGAGATGCTTTTCTTAGGTTTAAATGAAGATTTAGGAAGCTTGCCACGTTGACAACAATCACAAAAACTTTTCTTTTCAAAAACAAGCTTCGGAAAACCTTTAATAGAATTTAATTTCGAAAGCTTATAAAGTGTTCCAAAGTTCACATGTCCAAAGCGTCGATGCCATAAGTGTTGTTCACTTGTGTTGGCAACGCGACATTGTTCATATGACTTAGGAAGATCCAAAATATAAATGTCTTTATGACGAGTTCCGGAAAATAATAATTTATCATTATCTTTTCTTAAAATATGACACAATCCTTTCGCAAAACTAACTTTGTAACCTTTGTCACAAAGTTGGCTTATTGAAATAAGATTATGATTTAAACCATCAACTAGATAAACATCACTAATTAAGGGTTTAGAAGGGTTACCCACTTTACCAACACCGACGATGGTTCTGCTCTCGTTGCCTCCAAATACGACGCGATTTCCATTTGCAATGGGAACCACTCCGAAGAGCAATCGAGCGTCACCCGTCATGTGTTTTGAACACCCGCTATCGAGTATCCAATTCCCTTTGGAGCTAAATTTAAATTTGTTGCTCCTCTTCTTTTTCTTTTCCTTGAGTACCTAAAGATAGAAACTTTCATATCATGGTACCCAAGGTCATTGGGTCCAAGGGATTAGACCTTTGGAAGCCAATTCCAAGTGGACTTAGACTTCCCCACATAATTCTTACTATGCACAACATCCGAAAAATAAGCATTCATATACATTTGTTTTTCGTCCAAGCTTGTGTCCTTTGGGCTCCAAATAGTGAAAATTTTGGGAGCCATCATCCTATTGGGTGCATGCATGCGACGTTGATTTCTACGTGATACATGTTGTGGATAGGCATACGGGACATGATGGAATGGTGCACGACGAGAATTATTCATATGATGAGGTGGGTGTACATATGCTCGTGTGGGAACACGTGCGTGAGGGTGTCTCACATGGTGTGCACGTGCCCGAGAATATGTTGCATAAAAATCATCATATGTGTGAGCCGGTGGAGTAGGACGTGTGTTCCTACGTGGCATGGTATTGGTGTACATGTAGGCATGCCCCTTCTTTGGAGGTCCACCCAAAGTGGGTTTCTTTCCGAAAGAGGGTGTGGACGAGGTGGAAGCACCATTGGTAGATGAACTACCAATAGAGTGTTTGCTCCCACTCGTTGAGGCTTCGGAAGTTGGCCTTACAAAAGTAGTGACCGACTTGGATGAATTTCCCATCATATACCCCAAGCCAATGTGGTGTTTGGCCGGAAGTAAGTCTTTTAGGATATTATCCAAGTGGCCCTTACCCTTGTTGAATTTGTTGATTCGGCCCAATGTGTCCTCATATTTCTCTTTGAGAGAACGCAAAGAAGTATCCAAAGTGGATATTTGCGATGTGAGCACATAAACACGAGATTTAAGATTTTCGTTCTCAATACTCAAAGTCGAGTTTTGAGAAGTTAAATCCGCTATCTCATGTTCTTCCGCATCCTCAATGCTAACATGTTCAAGTTTAGATTTGAGATTCACAATCTCATTTCTTAACTCTTCAACAATGGTGTCGTTGTTGGTGATGATATTCGTAGGCGATGTTTGAATGCTAGCTAGGTCATCTTTTACCTTAGTATATCTATTTACTAACTTAGTGTATTTTGACCAAAGTTGAGAGTTAGCATTTCTAAGATCATCCATCGATACCTCATCGCTTTCGTCATCACTATCATCGGAAGAGGAGGATCCTTGATCGTGCTCCTCTCTTGCCATGAAACACATGTGCGCTTGCTCCACATGTTCATCGTCCGACTCACCGCTTGAAGAATCATCGGAGTCGGTGAAGGTAGCTCTGACAAGTCCCTTCTTGTTTCCTTTTGTGTACTTCTTGGACTTGTCATACTTTGGCGCCTTCCACTTCTCCTTTTGCTTATTGAGGGGACACTCCGCTTTCATGTGTCCCGGCTTATTGCACTTAAAACACAAAGGAGAGGAAGAGGCGTTAGAAGAACCAAATTTACCTTTGGTCTTGAAGTTACCTTTTCGGAAGAAACGGTTGAACTTCTTGGCCATGAGTGCCATGGATTCCAAGTCCAACTCGTTTTCCGATTCTTCATCATCGGTTGATGTGGATGTGGATGGAGCGGCTTTGAAAGCAATAGCCTTCTTCTTTGGCTCGTCTTGCTTTAGGTACGACTTCATCTTTTCTTGCAATTTGAGCTTGCTATCCTTGCGTACCTCGTACGACATTAAAGTACCCATTAGTTGAACTACGGTGTACTTATTCATGTCATTACCTTCCTCGATGGCGAAGGTATGTTTTTCCCAAGAAGAGGGAAGTCCTTCGATAAGCTTTGAGCACTTCTCCTTTTGAGTGTAGGACTTGCCGATGGCCTCTAACTCGTTTATTATGTCAACGAAACGAGCGTAATATTCTTTCATCTTCTCGCCCTGTTGCATATGAAACATTTCGTAATCTTTGTTTACGACTACGAGTTTAGAGTCTCTTACCCGACTCGTCCCTTCATGAAGTATGAGGAGGGAGTTCCAAATTTGATATGCACTCTTACATGTGCATATCTTATTGAAGTCCTCGGGCTCCAATGTGCATTGCAAGGCGTTCATTGCCTTGGCATTGCTTACCTCCGCGGCGACCTCCGCGGTTGTCCATTTCTCAAAGTCTTCTTCTTCGGGCTCGATGTACTCCTTCATTGTAGTCCTCCATAAGGATGCACTTCGGAGGAAGGTTTCCATCCGACATTTCCAGTACCCGTAGTTGGTACCGTTGAAGAATGGAGGCCTCGTAGAGGAATGTCCTTCCATCACCGAAGATGCTCCTTCACGGTTCCTGAAGGTGTCATAGTTGGAAGGTGGACACACGGTCTTATTGTCGTTGGCAGACATAGCTGAGTATCTGGCTCTGATACCAACTGTAATGCCCTACCAGCTACTGCACAAGTACTAGAGGGGGGGGGGGGGGGGTGAATAGTACTTTAAAATAATAAGGAGTATAATTCCAAATTAAATTGCAAACAACTACCAAATCAATTTGCGGAAGCTTAAATTGAATGACAACACAAAATTAACAATGCTAACAAACGAAGTTAATGGGTTCGGATCCACCCAAGTCTCCCCGATTTGTTCCCGGTGATCCTACGTCCCAACCACCCGGATCCCCTCCGGATACTTAGGTTAGAAACCCTAACCTAAGATTTCCACTATGAATATCTTGTGAAAAACCTTCACAAGATCAAATCATACATGCAATGGCAAAGTGAATCCCACAACCCGGGATCACAAACTTCTCTCACAACCGAGAGAACCAATTAGCAATATTAAAGAGTTTAAATGAAATAAACAATCTTACCACAAAATCCTATACCTTGAGTTTTTCTTACCCAAATGGTGAAATGAAGGATTTGAGGAAGATGAAGTCACCAAGACCTAGCACCAAGGAAATGACCAGCAATCGGTGCCTAGGAATGAGTTGGAGACTTGGATCAAGCAATAGCTTGAAGAGCTCACCAAGAACAACCTTCTCTCTAGATCTAGAAATGAGAGAGAATGGGTTTCTTGTGAGGAAGAGAGCTTTAGATTTGAGGGAGAATAGCTATCTCTTTAGAACTCAATGAATCTCGTAATGGCAGCTCTAACCTTGATAGAAATGACCTAGGTTCGTATTTATAGGGTCCCATAAAAACAAGTTAGGTCATTCACCAACGGATAGAAATCTGTGAGACTTAGTCGGTCAAAGAACAATCACTGACCGACTAGTTCATCAACTAGTCGGTCAGCCAAACAACGTGGACCGACTAAGAGTAGATCTGAGAAGAGATAGAATTTCAGACCTAGAAATCTAGTCGGTCCAAGAAGACTGTCTGACCGACTAGTTTCACAACTAGTCGGTCAGCCAATGAACGTAGACCGACTAAGAGGCAAAATAACTTAGTCCGAATGCAAAGTGACTTAGTCGGTCCAAGAACAAAAGTTGACCGACTAAATTGTCAACTAGTCGGTCACCAAACGTTCTTAGACCGACTAACGATAAACAGTAGCTTAGGAGAATTTTAGAGTGAACAGTAAGTCACAACTAGTCGGTCAAAGAAGCATCACTGACCGACTAGTTCACAAACTAGTCGGTCGGTGAGTCAACGTAGACCGACTAACTGTAAACAGTAAAGTCCAAGAAATTAAGGAATCAAACTAGTCGGTCCAAGAACAGTTGCCGACCGACTAGATCACCATCTAGTCGGTCAGTACTTGTTCTTGTACCAACTAACATGCACATACAAATCCGAATCGAAGCGCGACGCTTCGAGGAAGTTAGAATGAACTTGTGCAAGGATCCTAGAGCTACGAAATGAGCGAAATGAAGATAGAAACGTAAGATATACTCAAGGCTTAACATTCTATATATCGAAGCTAAAAGACTATAAATAAAACCTTAATAAACGGTCTTCGAGAGCTTCGATTGAATCTTCATAACTTCCAAAGCGTCGCAAGAGCTTCAACGAAGCTTTAGGCATGAATATGAGCTTTGGGAAGTGTTGAGATGTCGCTTTGATTGTTTACATGAATTTGGCGACGATCTCCAATACTGCGCTCACAAATTGTTAGTTCATGGATTATTTATGTTTGCTCATCATCAAAACCAAATCCGGGGAGTCCAATATTCAACAACTAACTCATACGTGCTAGATTTTGGATAAAGTAATCCAAAATCAAGTGTATAACTTAGATAACGGAAAATACGTTTTACCGCTACTAAGTGAGACTCCTTAGGTTGAGACTGATAACGAGCACATATGCATACGACAAACATAATATCGGGCCTACTTGCGGTAAGATAAAGTAAACTACCTATCATACCTCGATATAGACGAATGTCTACATCCTTACCGCCCGTATCCTTGTCAAGATGCGTAGTCGTGCTCATTGGAGTCTTTTTCCCGGAAGCACTCTCCATTCCAAATCGCTTAAGCAACTCCACCGTATACTTCGTTTGGTGGATGAAGATTGCATCGTTCAATTGGCGAATTTGGAGACCTAAGAAATATTTGAGTTCGCCCATGTGGCTCATCTCAAATTGTTCCTTCATAACATTAGAAAACTCTTCGCAAAGAGTGAAGTTAGTAGCACCGAAAATGATATCATCAACATAAATTTGAACTAATAAAATATCATTATTCGCATGCTTAACAAAAAGTGTAGAATCGGCTTCGCCCATTTTAAAATTCAAATCCAAAAGAAAATTCTTTAGGCGATCATACCAAGCTTGAGGAGCTTGTCTCAAACCATAAAGAGCTTTCTTTAGTTTAAAAACATGATTTGGAAAATTTTCATTTATGAAGCCCGGAGGTTGAGAAACATAAACTTCCTCAACAACATCTCCGTTTAAAAATGCACTTTTAACATCCATTTGAAATAACTTAAAATTTTTATGGCATGCATAAGACAATAAAAGTCTAATTGATTCTAATCTAGCTACCGGAGCAAAGGATTCTTCGAAATCAATACCTTCCTCTTGGCGATAGCCTTGAGCAACTAACCGAGCTTTGTTCCGACGACGACTTGATTTTCGTCGGTTTTGTTCTTGAAGATCCACTTTGTCCCTATGACGGTGTGGTTCTTCGATGGCAAAGGAACAAGCTCCCATACCTCATTCCTCTCGAATTGAATGAGTTCCTCCTCCATGGCAAGGATCCAAGCACTATCTTCGCAAGCTTCAACTATATTCTTTGGCTCTATCGATGAGGCAAAGGCACAATTGGTGAAGTGGTGGACTTGAGATCTCGTCTTGACACTATCATTAATATTGCCAATGACTTGCTCATGGGGATGGTCGCGAACGGTATGAAGCCGCTTGGGAATACCTTGATCACTAGGCACATTCTCAACAACTTCATTAGTCGGGTTAGTCTCAATAGAATCAATTGAATCAATAGACTTAGAATTTTCAAACGAATCACATAAAACATCCATAGAATCATTATCATTTGAAATTCTAGAAGTAGTAAAATTCTCATTAAAAGAGACATGAAGTGATTCCTCGATCGTAGAGGATCTTTTGTTGTATATCCGGTAGGCTTTGCTACGTGAGGAATACCCAACAAATATCCCCTCATCCGATCTCGGATCAAACTTGTCCAAATCATCATATGTGTTTTTAATAAAACATTTTGCGCCGAAAACACGAAAATGTTTAACTTGAGGCAATCTACCAAACAACAATTCATAGCAAGTTTGTTTGGTGCCGTGCCTCAAAAGTATTCTATTAAACACATAACAAGCGGTGTGTACCGCTTCCGCCCAAAATTGATAACCAAGTTGACTATCTTCGAGCATAGTGCGAGCACACTCCACAAGCGTTCTATTCTTCCTCTCAACAACACCATTTTGAGGAGGTGCGCGAGGGAAAGAAAACGTGTGAGTAATTCTAAGATCATCACAAAAATTTGAGAAAGACTCATTCTCAAATTCACCCCCATGATCACTACGAATAGTGACAATGGTGGTTCCGATGAGATTTTGTACTTTCTTCACAAATATTGTGAAGTTTTCAAAAGCTACATTTTTATTACATAAGAAAAATACCCATGTAAATCTTGAATAATCATCAACGATGACTAGTCCATATCTTGCATTTCCTAAGGAAGCAACTCTAGTTGGCCCAAATAAATCTAGATGTAATAGCTCTAGTGGCCGTTTCGTAGAAATGCTTTTCTTAGGTTTAAATGAAGATTTAGGAAGCTTGCCACGTTGACAAGAATCACAAAAACTTTTCTTTTCAAAAACGAGCTTCGGAAAACCTTTAATGGAATTTAATTTTGAAAGCTTATAAAGTGTTCCAAAGTTCACATGTCCAAAGCGTCGATGCCATAAGTGTTGTTCACTTGTGTTGGCAACGAGACATTGTTCATATGACTTAAGAAGATCCAAAATATAGATATCTTTATGGCGTGTGCCGGAAAATAATAATTTATTATTATCACTTGAAATATGACACAATCCTTTCGCAAAGCTAACTTTGTAACCTTTGTCACAAAGTTGGCTTATTGAAATAAGATTATGATTTAAACCATCAACTAGATAAACATCACTAATTAAGGGTTTAGAAGGGTTACCCACTTTACCAACACCGACGATGGTTCTGCTCTCGTTGCCTCCAAATACGACGCGATTTCCATTTGCAATGGGAACCACTCCGAAGAGCAATCGAGCGTCACCCGTCATGTGTTTTGAACACCCGCTATCGAGTATCCAATTCCCTTTGGAGCTAAATTTAAATTTGTTGCTCCTCTTCTTTTTCTTTTCCTTGAGTACCTAAAGATAGAAACTTTCATATCATGGCACCCAAGGTCATTGGGTCCTCAAAAGTTAGACCTTTGGAAGCCAAGTCCAATTGGACTTTGACTTCCCCACATAATTTCTACTATGCACAACATCCGAAAAATAAGCATTCATATACACTTGTTTTTCATCCATGCTCGTGTCCTTTGGGCTCCAAATAGTGAAAATTTTGGGAGCCATCATCCTATTGGGTGCATGCATGCGTTGTTGGTTTCTACGTGATGCATGTCATGGATAGGCATAAGGAACATGATGGAATGGTGCACGACGAGAATTATTCATATGATGAGGTGGGTGAACATATGCATGTGTGGGAACACGTGCGTGAGGGTGTCTCACATGGTGTGCACGTGCCCGTGAACGTGTAGCATAGAAATCATCATATGTGTGAGACGGTAGAGTAGGACGTGTGTTCCTACGTGGCATGGTATTTGTGTACATATAAGCATGCCCCTTCTTTGGAGATCCACCCAAAGTGGGTTTCTTTCCAAAAGAGGGTGTGGACGAGGTGGAAGCACCATTGGTAGATGAACTACCAATAGAGTGTTTGCTACCACTCGTAGAGTCACCGGAAGTTGGCCTAACAAAAGTAGTGGCCGCTTTGGATGGACATCCCATCGTATACCCCAAACCAATGTGGTGATTGGCCGGAAGTAAGTCACTTAGGATTTTATCCAAATGGTCCTTACCCTTATTGAATTTATTAATTCGGCCTAATGTGTTCTCATATTTCTCTTTGAGAGAACGCATAGAAGTATCCAAAGTGGATACTTGCGATGTGAGCACATAAACACGAGATTTGAGATTTTCGTTCTCAATACTCAAAGTCGAGTTTTGAGAAGTTAAATCCGCTATCCTATGTTCTTCCGGATCATCAATGCTAACATGTTCAAGTTTAGATTTGAGATTAACAATCTCATTTCTTAACTCTTCAACAACGGTGTCGTTGTTGGTGATGATAGTCTTAGGCGAGGTTTGAATGCTAGCTAGGTCATCTTTTACCTTAGTATATCTATTTACTAATTTAGTGTATTTTGACCATAATTGAGAGTTAGCATTCCTAAGATCATCCATAGTTACCTCATCGTTGCCTTCGTCGTCGCTATCATCGGAGGAGGAAGATCCTTGATCATGCTCCTCTCTTGCCATGAAGCACATGTGCGCTTGCTCCACTTTCTCATCGTCCGACTCTCCGCTTGAGGAATCCTCGGAGTCGGTGAATGTTGCTCCGACAAGTCCCTTTTTGTACCCCTTTTTGTACTTCTTTGACTTGTCGAACTTCGGCGCCTTCCACTTCTCCTTTTGCTTGTTTTGAGGACAATCCGCTTTGATGTGTCCTGGCTTATTGCATTTAAAGCACAAAGGTGGAGAGGCGTTAGTAGAAGGAAATTTAGATTTTTGTTTGAAGTTACCCTTTCGGAAGAAGCGATTGAACTTCTTTGCCATGAGTGCAATGGATTCCATGTCCATTTCTTCTTCCGAGTCCTCATCATCGGTAGAGGTGGATGAAGCCGCCTTGAATGCAATCGCCTTTTTCTTAGGCGCATCTTGGTTCAAATAGGACTTCATCTTTTCTTGTAACTTCACCTTGCTATCTTTACGTACCTCGTATGACATCAAAGTACCCATCAATTGAACTACGGTATACTTATTCATGTCATTACCTTCCTCGATGGCGAAGGTACGTTTCTCCCAAGAAGAGGGAAGTCCTTCAATAAGCTTTGAGCACTTCTCCTTTTGAGTGTAGGACTTGTCGAGGGCCTCTAACTCGTTTATTATGTCAACGAAGCGAGCGTAATATTCTTTCATCTTCTCGCCCTGTTGCATATGAAACATTTCGTAATCTTTGTTTACGACTACGAGTTTAGAGTCTCTTACCCTACTCGTCCCTTCATGAAGTATGAGGAGGGAGTTCCAAATTTGATATGCACTCTTACATGTGCATATCTTATTGAAGTCCTCGGGCTCCAATGCGCATTGCAAGGCGTTCATTGCCTTGGCATTGCTTACCTCCGCGGCGATCTCCGCGGTAGTCCATTTCTCAAAGTCTTCTTCTTCGGGCTCAATGTATTCCTTCATTGTGGTCCTCCATAAAGACGCACTCCGGAGGAAGGTTTCCATCCGGCATTTTCAGTACCCGTAGTTGGTACCGTTGAAGAATGGTGGCCTCGTAGAGGAATGTCCTTCCATCACCGAAGATGCTCCTTCTCGGTTCCTGAAGGTGTCATAGTTGGAAGGTGGACGCACGGTCTTGTTGTCGTTGGCAGACATAGCTAAGTATCTGGCTCTGATACCAAATGTAATGCCCTACAAGCTACTGCACAAGTACTAGAGAGGGGGGGGGGGTGAATAGTACTTTAAAATAACAAGGAGTATAATTCCAAATTAAATTGCAAACAACTACCAAATCAATTTGCGGAAGCTTAAATTGAATGACAACAACAAAATTAACAATGCAAACAAATGATGTTAATGGGTTCGGATCCACCCAAGTCTCCCCGACTTGTTCCTGGTGATCCTACGTCCCAACCACCCGGATCCCCTCCGGATACTTAGGTTAGAAACCCTAACCCAAGATTTCCACTATGAATATCTTGTGAAAAACCTTCACAAGATCAAATCATACAACAACGACAATAGTGAATCCCACAACCCAGGATCACAACCTTCTCTCACAACCGAGAGAATCAACAAGCAATATAAATGAGTTTATATTGAAATAAGCAAACTTACCACAAAATCCTATACCTTGAGTTTTTCTTACCCAATAGGTGAAATGAAGGATTTGAGGAAGATGAAGTCACCAAGACCTAGCACCAAGGAAATGACCAGCAATCGGTGCCTAGGGATGATTTGGAGACTTGGATCAAGCTATAGCTTGAAGAGCTCACCAAGAACAAGCTTCTCTCAAAATGGATTCTAGATCTAGAATAGTGAGAGAATGGGTTTCTTGTGAGGAAGAGAGCTTTAGATTTTAGTGAGAATAGCTATCTCTTTTGATCTCAATGAATCTCTGAATGGAAGCTCTAACCTAGATAGAAATGACCTAGGTTCGTATTTATAGGGTCCCATAAAAACAAGTTAGGTCATTCTCCAACGGATAGAAATCTGGGAGAATTAGTCGGTCAAAGAACAATCACTGACCGACTAGTTCATCAACTAGTCGGTCAGTCAAACAGCATGGACTGACTAAGAGAGGAACTGAGAAGAGATAGAATTTCAGACCTAGAAATCTAGTCGGTCCAAGAAGACTTTCTGACCGACTAGTTTCACAACTAGTCGGTCAGTCAGTGAACGTAGACCGACTAAGAGGCAAAATGAAATAGTCTGAATATAAATTGACTTAGTCGGTCCAAGAACAAAAGTTGACCGACTAGATTGTCAACTAGTCGGTCACCAAACGTTCTTAGACCGACTAACGATAAACAGTAGCTTAGGAGAAATTTAGTATGAACAGTAAGTCACAACTAGTCGGTCAAAGAAGCATCACTGACCGACTAGTTCACAAACTAGTCGGTCGGTGAGTCAACGTAGACCGACTAACTGTAAACAGTAAAGTCCAAGAAATTAAGGAATCAAACTAGTCGGTCCAAGAAGAGTTGCTGACCGACTAGATCACCATCTAGTCGGTCAGTACTTCTTCTTGTACCAACTAACATGCACAAACAAGTCTGAATCGAAGCGCGACGCTTCGAGGAAGTTAGAATGAACTTGTACTAAGATCCTAGAGCTACGATATGAGCGTAATGAAGTTAGAATCGTAAGATATACTCAAGGTTTAACATTCTATATATCGAAGCTAAAAAGACTATAAATAAAACCTTAATAAACAGTCTTCGAGAGCTTTGATTGATTCTTCATAACTTCCAAAACGGCGCAAGAGCTTCAACGAAACTTTAGGCATGAATACGCGCTTTGAGAAGTGTTGAGATGTCGCTTTGAATGTTCTCGTGAATTTGGCGACGATCTCCAATACTGCGCTGACAAACTGTTAGTTCATGGATTATTTATGTTTGCTCATCATCAAAACCAAATCCGGGGAGTCCAATATTCAACGCTATCTACATTGTGCAACAAAGCTCGATATACACAAATCCAGAAAATGACCCAAATATCGATTCGAATTGAATAAAGCGGTGAATATATAGTTCAAGCATGCATGAGAATAGAGAGAGAATCGAAACATGTCATGCGTCAGGGACTCCACAACTAGGGTTAAGGAAATCACCACACTATAGCCAAGATAATAGCTAAAAAGTTCCTAAGCCAAGTGTTTTCGAAAACGACAGGGGTTGAGATGATGTGGAGTAGAACACTCGGTGCAAATTCTCGCCTTCCCTTTATTCTCAGCAAGTAAGAAAAGATATTCACACGTGAATTTTTTTTGGGTTTTGGGTATTTGTATTTTTTTGGATTTTTGGCTATACAATTTTTTTTTCTTTTCTCTTTTTTTGGATTTTTGGGTTTTTGGCTATACACATGTGTACTCTCCCAAGTGGGAGAACGGTACACGACGAGGGGATTTGCACCAAGTAAAACAAAAAAGAAATCGGGATCTAAACACTTGGGCAAAGGAAACTATTCTCGCTAATTAGAGCATGGGCTAAATGGGTTATCCTAGTCCTTAATTGTGGAATCCTGACACATGCGAAATGAAGTTTACGATATATATATAGCATGCAGAAGCAGACAGTAGAAGCAAATACTGCATATTCAAATCGAAGCATGATAATCTAGGGGTTATTCCTGGACAGGTATATAAAGTAAAATCACAAAACAGAAGCACACCAAACAGCTAGGCATGACACACGATTCACAAAAAACTAAGTGGACCCACGATGCATGAAATGCAAGAGGACTCGATATCCTTGGCTAGTGAATGTGATTATCGAAGCCGTGCTAGGTGTGCGTGTGATTTTCGTGGCAATTCATCATAGGGTTCATCTCTAGGAGAAGGAGATAAAAAGAAGAAAAAAAGAAAAACACTATGGAAAACGACTCAAATAACGAAGAAAAAAAAAATAACTGACGCACGAAGTGCGACTCCCCCAAGCTGAAACTTGCATTGTCCTCAATGCAATAGTAGTGAATACGGGAGGGCAATGAAAATGGAGGGGAGTTACGCACCGACACAAAAAAATGAAAAACACAAAAAACACACGAACGAAACCGGAAAATAAAGAAAAAGAAACACTCAAATAAAAGATATGAAACACGACGAAAGAACACATAGAAACAGACACAACAACGACACGCGAAAACATGCACACAAATCGATTCCCCCCAAGCTGAACATGACAATGCTAGCGAAATGATATGATCAATGTGATGCAGAAATATGCAAGGGGAAGATCAGAAAAGAAAAGAAAGAAATCAAAATGCAGGAGAGACGGTGTGCTCATTCTCCTCAGAAGAGGATGTGGGGTGTGGGCGGTAGAAGTGATAGAAGGGCATGACATGGTGGGTTATTATGATGCAAAAGCAAATCCTAGATACGCTCCCCTCGCTAATGAGAGGAGACGAGATTATTCAAATCTTAACTAGAAAGCCGTAAATTTTTACACTACTGGATTAGGATACACCTGAGCATAGGCGGATCCAAGATCTGAAGTGGGGCAGGTAGCTGCTCTAACTACTCCTTCTGTGGCTCCGCCAGAAGCGCTGTGCCACGAGTGCCAATGGACCCAAGCAATGCACCTCCAAGTATCCCTCGTAGGTGTCCACCTGTGACCTGCAAAGGACGAGGTGCATTAGTCCATGGCAAGAAATTATTTCCCAAAATAAATGTATCCCAGAGATAATCGTCAATATGAGATGTAAAAATAATAAAAGCGTGAGGAATACTCCCTGAGAATGGGACGCTATCCTCTGTACTAGCGACGACCAAATCCTCGCTATCTATGAGAAGTGGCTCTCCAGGTGGTGACACACCGCAGCATACCTCAAGGGAAGTAGATCCTGTGTCCTGCGAGAGATATGGTGTGTCAAATATATATGAGTCTAAAGAAATAGGAAGTGAAAAGCGAGACTCAAAAGTGGAGTGAGAGTGAGTATGAAAATCTCCCTGAGTAGGGGCAGTATGCTCAAGTAGATGCTCAGCCGCAGAAAAAGTGGAGAGCGACGGTAGAGGTAGATGTGACTCGGGCTCCATGAAGTGAAACATCGTATCCAAACTCTCATGCACATTCTCCTCGACGATATGCTCATACTCCACCATCTGCCCGATGTCCTGAATGACATCCTCATGGTTGACCACAGACCAAGGAAGAAGCTGCGACAGAGATGGCTGTGGAGGTGGATGTAGAGCGGACCCCTCGTATGTGGTCGTGGTGTCCTCGTCCTCACGCACATCCTCCTCGCCGGTATGCATAATTTCTGTAAGCTCCTCGGTGCTCTCATAGGACTCATGTGGGATATCCAAATCAAGACAAGAAGTCTCTCCCACAGATCCTATAGAAATCACCCCATCCTCACTATCATCATCAAAAAATGCTTCGTCATCCAAGTGGTAGTGTTGGAAAAATGGGGTATCGGCATGAGATGTGTCTATGGTGGCCGATGAGATGGTGGTCTCAACCATGAAAGTGGGTATATCCTCTCCTTCATCCCCTCTCCTCGTTGTAGGCTCGGTGATTGGTACCATCAAATTTTGTAATATTTGGCCTTGGTTAAACATGGCACTTTCAAGGAGAGACACGAGGCTTGATTCTTCTTGTGTTTGTGGAGGGATATAAGGTTGAGGAAATGGATGGGAGGTGTTTGGGCTAAGGTTATGGGAAAATGTTTGGCCTTGGTGTAGGGGGAGGCTCTCAAGCGTAAATGGGCAATCATAGCACACGTGCCCCGCCATCCCACAAGTCTCACAAACCACAAATGAATAAGGATCGTATCCTCCCATTTGAGCATCGAAATTTGATCTCCACATGGTAATATCAAAGATACCTGGACAACAAAAATAAGAAAACTAGAGAGGAGCGTCAATAGCACAAGAGAATAACAAAAAGATAATATAATGGTGGGGGAAAAATTTCTTTTTTGAAATTTTTGTGTAGTCTAACGAACCCAAGCTAAGCTAATATCAAACCGAACGCCTCCCCGGCAACGGCGCCAAAAACTTGACCGGCGCCCCGTTTACGGTTTGGGCGCGGTGTCGTTTTACCGCAAGTGCACGGTTAGTGTAGGGTGCGGGTTTATCGAACTCAGGGAGGTGGATGGCTTGAGTGGCTACTAGTCTCGCCTAGGTTGTGTGCTAGCTACGCGGGTGATATGGGTGGAAG
Source organism: Scilla litardierei (assembly GCA_030789695.1). Taxonomy (NCBI): domain Eukaryota; kingdom Viridiplantae; phylum Streptophyta; class Magnoliopsida; order Asparagales; family Asparagaceae; genus Scilla; species Scilla litardierei. The sequence goes on from CM061131.1 coordinate 133,622,224, forward strand.
TGTAGAAATAAAAGAAAGAAATGAAAAAAGACACGAAATGAATCCCCGCTAACACGGGCTAGAGCACTCATGACACTTGGCATTTGACTTGACCCAGGGTGAGACATTGCCCCAAATGGTGGTACCTAGCGTCCATAGCCCGATATTCCGGTCGGTGCCAAGCACGCTAGGCCTACCCGGTTCCTGACGGTGGGCATTCCCATGTCCATTAACACCTTCCGCAACCGGGAGCATTAAGGCCACAATGATAACTCCCAACACTTCGTCCAAGCCGTTCCCACGTGCGAGGACTCAATGTCAACACTAGGAGCGTGAGCTATGGCTAGGGAGTCAACAGCCAAGTTTATTCCCCCTTGGCCCGATGGTCAGAGGCGGTCTTTCTCCCGCCAATGACAATGAAACACCCCCGCGTAACCCTAATGGCCAAATAGGTCGAATGTGATTTCTAGCAATACATCGAAGCGGATCTTGACTGGACAAGCACCGGACCCCAATCCCCAACACATCTAGTGTGTTGCCATACGAATTGGACTCAGATTGCTAGAAATCCCCATTGACACATTTCATCGAACACATGCCATGCAACCAAGTCAAATGAAACAACCAAGCATCAATCCTACCCTAACCCGTATTAGGGTTCATCAATACTACTCAACGATGAAAAACATATAAACAACCAATTCAAGAGACATACAAACAATCATCCCGAAGAAAAACAAATACAACACAAAATAATGGAATAAGAGAGAGAAATACTTATCTTGATTCGAATCCAACAATCCGGTACAAGATTTATTGAGCGAAGACCTAATCTAAACTACCCTAAGCTTCACAAGAGAAGGGGCAAAAAGCCCTTAAAAACTGAAGAAGAAGTCCCAAAGTCGTGCCCAAACTCCTATTTAAAAGCCCCCAAAAACCTCTTAACAGTTCGGGTCCGAAACCCACTCAAAACTGTCAAAACAGGCCCACCCGATCGGGTGGAAACTCACCCGATCGGGTGGGAAAAACAGAGACTACGAAACTGCAGAAAATGAGTTCACCCGGTCGGGTGGAAACTCACCCGATCGGGTGAAATGAAAATTCAGACTGCAGCCAATTTCAGCACATAGCTGCGCTCAGAAAATTCCAGAAAAATCTAGAAAAATCGGATTTGGGCATGCAACCTATCGTTGGAAATCTAACGACGATGCCGACGCTAGAAAAATAAGAGATCACCCAAAATCCCTCTGGAATGATAGCAGATCTTCAATGAGTGCATCAGCAGCGTGCAAAGGCGGAAGAAAAGGCCACCCGATCGGTTGAAACATTAACCGATCGGGTGAGCCGCTTATTGCTTTGGCCATCGGGCTTCGGGAGCTTCAACTGGTCACTGAAGAGAGCGGGTGGAGCCGTCGGTTCGATCTTTGAGGCGATGCGGCTACAGATGAACCGATCGGGTGAGATGTCACCCGATCGGTTGGAATCCAGCTCCAAATTCCCGAGAACTCTGTTGGGATGAACCGGTCGGCGAACCAATCGGTTGACCTTGCGCTTCGCTCCAGCTTCAGTCCGGGTCGGACACGCGTGTATCACCTGATCGGTTGGCTGTGTCCAACCGATCGGGTGGGGGTTGAAAAGTGGCAATCTTGGTCGTTTGACCCCCTGGATCACGCGTGACCCCTCCCGTTGCTCCGGGGACTCATGATATCGTCGTTTTATGTCCCAAATGCTGTAAATTCCTGCAAATTACCAAAAACATGGAAAAGTGAAAGAAAACGAGAAAACACGAGAAAACGAATATAAGACGGCGGTAAAATACGGAAAAACACGGAAGAAAACATGCGTAAATATATGAAATATAAACGCACGTCAATGTCGTGGTTTGATTTTTCCGACGCTACAATTCCATTTGAAGCATATCTTATGGATGATAATGGGCATGTACAAAACCTGTTTGGGCTCCCAATTGGGCATGCCCTCTACAAATCCTTCATTAAAGTGTATGTAAGAAAGATGGTATATCATCTTTCTTACATACACTTTAATGAAGGATTTGTAGAGGGCATGCCCAATTGGGAGCCCAAACAGGCTTTGGGCATGCCCATTATCATCCCTAGCACTATCTTTCTTACATACACTTTAATGAAGAATTTGTAGAGGGCATGCCCAATTGGGAGCCCAAACGGGCTTTGTACATGCCTATTATCATCCCTAGCATATCTGCATGAGTGTGTAAATTTGTCTGATATAAAATCATAGTTGTTGTGAGCAGGACTTTATTTTAAATAGATCGTGTCAGTGCTTGTTTTTCCATCAAATCAAGTAGAGCATACATATTCAAATTCTTTAATGTGTAGATTGGGGTTCTTCCTCTCCAACCCATAAAAACTTGGGAGGAGTTGAATTATCTCGAGCTTAAAATTAAAAGAATTTGCATGTGTAGGCAAAACAAAGTAAGAAGCCGACAGAGAAGGAGAAAGAGAAGGAAAAGGAGAAGGAGAAGGAGGAGGGGGGGATTCATCCCCAACCCCAAGCAAGGTAGGGTTCCCTACTTGTGAAGTAAATTTTAACGTGGGATTGTTGTATTAGTTGTAGCATTAATTAGTGAGAAAGTGGTAGTTTTTAGTTGATATCCTAATGCGAAGGCAACGAGAAAGAGAAGGAGGAGGAGGAGGAGGAGGGAGGGGGGGGGGGATTCATCCACAACCCCAAGCAAGGTAGGATTCCCTAATTGTGAAATAAATTTTAATTTGGGATTGTTGTATTAGTTGTAGCATTAATTAGTGAGAAAGTTGTAGTTTTTAGTTGATATCCTAATCCAAGTTAGCATCTTTCTTAATTACCATGTCATATTTGGGCCAAAGGTGATGTCTTTTATGGTTTTTCTAACTAAAGTTAGCATTTTTATTAAAGTTATATGCAAACATAAATGCATCATTGGCTTTTACAAAAGTTATATATTGTGAAAGTTGTGAAATTTAGCAAGTAGCTAAACTAATGCTTGTTCCTTACATGTAGATTAACTAGCTTGTGGTTTAAGTTAACTAGCTTTCATGGCTTGCAAAACTAGCTTGTGGCTTATGGAAATTGTATATGTTTAAATTTAACTTATGGACACAATGTTGATGGAGTATGGTTTTGTGGCAATTGACAAAGGATCTTTAATTAATTCCCTTTAAAGTTCGCATTTTGGTTGGAATGGATTGCTAAAGCAAATGGTTCCTCATGAATTTGCTAAGTGATTAGGAGATATTGTTTGTTTCAATGTGGCCAAGGGCCGTTTGTAATGATGAAGGGAGATATGGGTGTTGTCATGTTATCATTTATGTTGCATGTTTACTTTTTAATGTCAATGCATGTTAGCCTGGTGGTCCCTTTATGTCACTTTAATATTGCACACTAAGTTTAAATGCAATTTCAATGCATGCTAGCCATGTTGTCTCTTATGTCACCTTAATATTTCATATTAAGTTTAAATGCCATTTGATTATGCTAGCCTTGTTGTTTCAATGCCATTCTAATGTTGTATGTTATTTCAACAAATCTAATGTTGTATGCACTTCTAATGTTATTAAATGCAATTTCAATGTAGTTTAAATACAATTCCCTTAACGCTGCATGCTAACTTTCTTAACCGGAATGTTAATAAATTATAGTGATGTCTCGGTCTACCACATGACAGGTGAGCACCCTAGAAAGGGATTGAGGCAAAACTGGGTAATAGTAGGGTATGAGGACTGGACTAGTATGTGGCAGTGTTGATGTACCGTGCTCAGTTTCGGGTACATTGTGATGATTACCGTACCTTGCTTAGTTTCGGGTATGATGTGTTGTGATGTTGTGGAGTTTTCCTCACTTGCACCCTGATGCGGAGGAGTGGGTGGAGTGAGAGGCCCTGTTAAGGAAACAATGCTCATGTACCACTGCCGGGTGCTCCTTACTGCCACACCTTGAGGTGGAGTCCAGTTCCTTATATTCAACGACATACCCAGGTTTCCAAATGACATTTAATTAACTACTTTAAGTGCTTTCAGTTTCCAATGTGTGATTCTTATTCTTATTCCCTTGCCTGATGTAACTGTGGTTCCTTTTGTGCTTGGTAACAAATAAAATAAAATAAAAACAACACTCCCCAAATTAATATTTATTTTCCGCACGAGTTGGGTTTCCTATTTGGACACGCTATGACGTGCTCCAATTTGTGGTTTCAGGTTTATGGAGCTGGAGGCAGGAAGATAGAGTTGGAGTTATGGTTGAGGAGCTTAGGTTATGAGTTGGGTGGTGAGGGGAGAGGATTAGAGTTTTGTACTTTTGGGTGAGCTGTATAAGATGTTGGATAAGAGATGTAAACTATACATTAGTGGATAATAAGGGGTATTGGCTATTGTTTGCATTTGGGATGTTCTCTTTGTGATTCTCTGTGTTGTTGGTTGGCTTTGTTTTGTATGTGGGAACATTACAGGTACTATCCTAGCAGTGCACAGTTGCCTGCTGATTTCTTTTGTTCTTTTTCTTTTCTCCTACGTAACACTCACTGCTCTGGGAGAACATGGGATGGATTCGTACTTCCCGGGTATCCCGGGGAGCGGGACGTTGTATTTTCCATTTTATTCTCCCTCCCCTAGAGATGAACCTTCGATGATGTGTTTTCTCTTATGCGTTTCACCTGCTAGACACATGTGCTTTTCCACTTTCCTGAATCACCATAAGCTATTTTAGCTTCATATGCTATGTATTGTGCGTGCTTATGGATTAATTTTCCATCTATATCTTGATCTTGGACGTGGTTGAGTCTTAATCTAGCTTCAGTCACAGTTTGGCATATTAGTATACCATCTACAGAAATCACTTAAATTCTCATGATCCATAATTCTCATATAACTGGAGCAATTGCTTTTCAATCTCATTTATCATTGCTATTTGCATGCCTGGAATGTTATTTAGGTTGATTGAACCACTACATGTTGATATGAATAGGATAACCCACTTCATTCCTGAATTAATGATTGGAAACTACCTTGTTGAGTCCCGCACATGAAGCATGTGAGAGAGTGAGAGCGATTGCTCGAAAATAGAAAAATATTTGTATATATGATAATAACATATCACAATACCAATGCTTGTTACTCTCAAGCTAAGCCAAATCCTCCCAGCAAAGTCCTTGACCCCAAAAATTTCAAAAATACCTCATATTACAAGGGCACCAAAAATATCAAGAATGCCAAAAATCTCAAAAGATACCAAAAAAGCCAAAGATACCAAAAGGCCAAAAATCTCATAGAGGCCAAAAATATCAAAAATCACAAAAATTCCAATTCCAAGGCAACCTATGCTTAGTCTTGAGGGGTACATTGATGAGTGACACAATAAGTTTTTCATGTGCATATGGGAGGAGACAATGGAAACTTCCATGATTTGAGAATTGATATGAATTGTGGTGTGATTGCCTATGAGTCGATGCATGATAGAGTAATTCTTGAAGCCATTATTTTCTATGCTTGCTTTGTATGATACACTCTTCGCTCCTAGTTATGCATTTTGATCGAGATTTGTGATTACCTTGAATTCGTATACCATATGCCATACCATAGCTCGATAGTGATGATTCTGATGATTCTATGACCTCTTGATAGATTTTGCTCATTATTGTTAATCCATTGAAGTATCATCTTTCACTATGAAATTGAAATGCTTGTTGTGGTGTGCGGACATGTTTTTCATGTCGTTGTTTAGTGGTGTGTGTATTGAAACCCGAGAAGGTGGTCTAGGATTCTCATTTCCTCTCCGAGCTTTACTCCCACTTGTCTTCCTCAAGGATGAGGAAGAGCTCAGCTTGGGGGACTTTGATGAGTGTTTATTTTGCACCTTTTACACCCATGTTTACCACACTTTTGTTCATGTTTATCCCACTTTACATTGTTTATATCATATTTTCGTTCACTTTGACTATTTGAGTGTTTTGTGTGAAATTCAGGTAAATACAGGTGTTTTGGACACTTTTGGAGTTGATCACATATGTTGGGATCAAAGGACACGGCTGCAGCGAAGATTCCATGGCCAAAGACCAAGAAGTGTTGTTTTGAAGCTGCACGAAGCTCCATTGTGCGCAACCCTATCACCTTTGAGAAATCTTCTATCATTCCAGAAATATTTTTTGAGCTCTTATATTTTTGTATCGTAGGGGGCGTTGTCATGATTCCAACGCCACCTCGTCTGCATAAATCCGATTTTTCCAGATTTTTCTAGATTTTTTGGAGTGCAGCTTTGTGCAGAATTCTGCAAATTCCACACGGCCGTATGGAATTTTGACACGACCGTATGAACTGTTTTTAGCAGTTTGATCCATCACACGACCGTATAAGAGTATGTGCAGCTCCTTAACTTAATCCCACTCCACACGGCCGTTTGGATTAATCCAAACGGCCGCGTAACTCACAGGAAATCTTGGAGAAATAGAGGAGAGTCTGGAGGAACGACACGGCCGTTTCAAGTCTTTGAAACGGCCCGTCAAATCTCCCCTTAACTTAACTTCACACGGCCGTTTGGATTCTTCAAATGACCGTGTCGAATGAGTTCTTCTACAGCGGCACAACGTGCATAATATCTTGTAATCGACGGGTCGTTTGGATTTCTCCAAACGGTTGTTTTGAATTGGGTTGCTGCTATCTAAACGGGTCTTAGGGTTAGTATAAATAGTTGAGAGGCCCCACCGTTCGAAGGGGAGCTGTACCCTGGGTTCGTTTTTGCCTCTTTTTCATGTATTAACTTAGTTTTAGGATTAGATTAGCGTTTAGATTAGTTTTTGGGAGCTTTTCTCTTTGTTTGTAATTAGGATTGACAACTCCTCTTGTGAATCTAATGAGATAAGTATTCTCCTTGCTTCTCTTTGTGTTATTTTATCATTGTTTAGTTATTTCTTTCTGTTATAGATTTTATTCGTGTTCTTTGATTGTTATTCTTGTCGTTATCTCCATCCCCTTATGTTTTTACATTGAAATCTTTGTTATAACCCCGTAATCCATGTTTCTTCCAATCTGATTGCATAGCTAGCATACAACCCTATTTCGAGCTAGTACTCGATCAATCCGCCTCCCTGTGGACGACCCGTAAAGCGCTACGACGATGCCGTGTGCTTGTGGTTTATTAATTTAAGACGATGACAATCGATATAGATGGGAATGCAGAGATCTTCAAGGCAAGTTTACTGGCAAAATGATATAGTCAAAGACTTGGCATAGACTATGAAGAAACCTTTTCGCTAGTGGCCATGCACAAATCCATTCAGATTCTGCTTGCTATAGCAACTTACTTTGATTACGAGGTCTGACAAATGGATGTAAAGATAGATTTTCTAAAGGATGTTTTAGATGAATGCGATTACATGCCACAACCAGAAGGCTTCGAAGTTAGTGGGAGCAGCAAAAAAGCTTACAGATTACTTAAATTCATTTATGGCTTAAAGCAAGCATCAAGGAGTTGGAACATCCGATTCGATTCGATGATCAAAAAGTTTGACTTCATCAAGAATGAGGAAAATCCATGCGTTTATTAGAAGGTAAGTGGAAGCGCTATCTTATTCCTCGAATTGTACTTGGAAGATATATTGTTGATTGGTAATAACATAGATATGTTGGAATCAACCAAAGCATTATTGGCTCAAAAATTATCCATGAAGGATTTAAGAGAAGCATCCTATATCTCTATATAAAGATTTTATAGAGATAGATTGAATAGGATGCTTTGATTGTCCCAGTCTAGGTACATAGAAACTGTGTTAAAAAGGTTTAACATAGATAGCTCCAAGTATGGTATGGTACCAGCTTGTCATGGAATAACTCTCTCCAAGAGTATGTCTTCGAAGATAGATGAGGAAAGCACACATGAGTAAGATTCAGCTGTAGGTCTATCATGTCTTCCATGCTATGTACTAGAAAAGATGTCACATATGCACTTGGCATAGTTAGTCAATATCAATCAATCCACGAGACAAATATTGGACTTCCATTAAGAACATACTTAAGTATCTGAGAAGGACTAAATATATGTTCTTATTATACCGTGTGAGTAGTAATCTTTCAGTGAAAGGATATACCAACTCAAGTGACATAGATGAAAATAAGTCAAAATTAGGATATGTTTTCACTCTCCATAGAGGGGCAGTAACTTGGAAAAGTTTCAAGCAAGACGTTGTAGCTGATTCGACGATGGAAGCCGAGTACATCGTAGCCGATGATGTAGTAAAGGAGGCGGTTTGGATGAGGAAGTTCCTTGCAGAACTTGGAGTTGTTCCTTCAATTGTTGATTTAATACCTTTTGTCACGCCCCGCTTCCCAAAGATGGAGGCGAGACGTGAGAAGGTCCGCACAGACGTGAAGCTGTGAAGCTACGCCCCTGATAAGCGTCAATAAAACATATGCAGGTCCCTGTAACCACGAGCAGAACAAGATAATAACACAAGGAGATACAGAAATAAAATCCCAAATCTCAACAATGTCCAAACATAGAAATTAAGTTCAACATCCAGAAAAGCCACCAGGCTAAACAGAAAGAGTCTAAAGGCCCAGAACAAGGCCAACAAGGACAAACATAAACAGAGTATTGGTGCTACGCACCGACAACAAAAACAATCTAAAACGAAGAACACAAGCAGCCTCTACGACTGATCGCCCGTGTCCTCGTACTCCTCAACGAACACAGACTCTGACTCAGCGTCAGCAAACACCACGTCCTCCGCAGCACTCTCAGGCTCGGGATCTAACATGTGTCACCCAAAAGAGTAAATGGGCACATGTCAGCAAGTCTAACAAGACTTGAGCAAGGAAACGAAAGTGAAGGCAAACTAGCAACCTAGCAGTTCTAGTATGATGCATAACCTGGCAAGTATAGTATGGAAGTGACAAGTAAAGGGAAGTACAAGTAACAAGTAGCAAGTATGGCATGGATAACAAGTTTTACAAGTAGAAACACGGACAAGTACAAGTCAAGTAGTTCACATCAAGTGAACACGTCAAGTAAACAAGTTGTGCACAGAGATTTCGTCTGTTGGCTAGAGTGGCTGATCGGGCCAACTCGTAAGCTCAGGTGACCGCTTATTCCTACCCCTCCACGTGTATCGAGCCAGGGCATTACCCCCGAACACAGAATGCTCGCTTCTGGATCACGAGCCAGGAAGTGTATTTGGCATAGGGTTGTGCCCGCTAAAAAGCAGGTGCCTAGCCTGGCCTAGGGTTATGCCTGCAACGCAGGTGCCTAGTCGAAAACAAGTAGATTGGGCATTGGCTATCGACCAACACACGTGGCCCGCTTCTGGAACACGAGCCAGGAAACACAAGTATTGTAGCGTGTGCTACGAATGCGACATTCAACATGGATGGCATGGCATGTAGTAAGGCGTTCAGATAAGGAATTAAACATGGCAGTTTAATATGCACGAACAACAAGTTAAAAGGTTGGATCTAGCTTCGTTGTCAAGCTAGATCAATTGAGGTGACGGATCTAGTTTCGTTGTCGAACTAGACCAAATAGGCGTCTAGGCAGCTATCATTTCACTGTCTAGTCTCTTTTATGCTACAACAAGCAAATGGCCTAAGGTACGGCCTAAAACCCTAGGTGGCAAGTTTCACTTGCCTAGCACCGAGGATGACGATTGCGAAGGTTCGTCTCACAATCGCTACTCTACGGGGAAAGTCGCTGTTATGGAGAAACAATCATCAAAACAACATCCATATTTATTAGGGTTTTACAAAATCACAAATGGGTTAGGAGAATATTATAGGGGCGAGTTATTACCGAATCGTTAGCGGAAGAACGATGCCGAGCAAGCACGGCGACGGAAGAACGATCCGGGAAACCACGGTTCAGATCTGGGATGGATGGAGAAATCTGGAGAAAATGGGATTTTGGGGGTTTGATGCGGCCTAAAGCTTGAAGGCCGGCCTAAATGGAGAGGGAGAGGGGCTCTTGAGGAAGGAGGAATGGCTAGAGTAAGGTTGGGGAAGATCAGAGGTCAAGGGGGAAAGGAAATGGCCAAGAGAAGAGAAAGAAAGAAAAGAAAATGTTTGGGGTTTAAATAGAAAATCGTGTGGCGGCTGGGCGAAACCTAGGGTTTCGACAGCGGTTAGTCGGTCAAAGAAGGTTGGCTGACCGACTAGTTTGAGAACTAGTCGGTCGGTCGGCTAACTGTGACCGACTAACACCAAACAGTAACTCAGGTCGACAAAATGGTCAATGAATTAGTCGGTTAAAGAACAATGGCTGACCGACTAGTTTGCAACCTAGTCGGTCGAAAGACGTTCTTAGACCGACTAACGATAAACAGTAACTCAGGTAAAATTAATCAAAGGAACTAGTCGGTCTGAGAACAAGTTCTGACCGACTAGTTTCACATCTAGTCGGTCGGTGGTTGATCTTAGACCGACTAAGAGTAAACAGTGACTTCTGGATTATTGATTCAATGAACTAGTCGGTTCCAGTAGAGTTCCTGACCGACTAGATCTCAATCTAGTCGGTTGGTCCCCCTACTTGAACCAACTAAAGTGCACAAAAAGTGCCGAATTGAAGCGCGAAGCTTCGGGAAGATTTCTATAACTTCTAAGATCACTCTAACTCTAAAATATGAGCGATTTGAAGTTCATCATGAGTGACTCACTCCAAGATCAACAATTCTAAGGAAGAAGCTAGAAAATCACGACGAAACAAACGAAACGAAAGCTACGAAGACGAAACCACACATGAGGAGAAAATCCACCAAAATATATATATATAATATAGATAATCCAAATACATGAAAACCAGTCGTTACATCCTCCACAACTTAAGAAAATTTCCGTCCTCGGAATTTCCCAACACTCACGTGTCCGGGAACAAAAGTGGGTAACGCTCTCGCATCTCATCCTCATTCTCCCAAGTAGACTCTCCTGGTGAGCCGTGTCGCCACATCACCCTCACAAGATTGACAACCTTGTTCCGGAGCGACTTTTGACGCCTGTCCAGAATCTGCACTGGCTGCTGGTCATACGTCATATCATGGCGAACGGTAATCTCCGAGAAATCCACAGCATGAGATGGATCGCTGATGTATCGACGAAGCTACGACACATGGAAAACATTATGAACTCCTTCCAAAGATGGCGGCAAGGCTAAGCGGTAGGCTACCTCGCCAACTCTCTCCAGAATGTCAAACGGTCCAATGTATCGCGGGCTCAACTTCCCTCGCTTCCCAAAGCGAATCACACCACAATTCGGGGAAATCTTCTGAAACACATGGTCGCCCGGCTGAAACTCCAAAGGACGGCGTTTAGCATCCGCCCAATGCTTAAAACGGTCCTGAGCAATCCTCAACCTCTTCCGAATGTTCCTGACAACATCCACTACCTCCACAATCATCTCAGGTCCCAACAGCTCCCGATCACCAACGTCATCCCAACTCAATGGCGATCGACATTTCCTCCCATAAAGCGCGGCAAAATGCGCCATGCCAATACTCGCCTGGAAGCTGTAGTTGTAAGAGAACTCCACCAGATGTAGATGGTCCTCCCACGAACCCTTGAAATCCAACATGCACGCCCTCAGCATGTCCTCCAAGATCTGAATCGTCCTCTCGGACTGGCCATCCGTCTGCGGATGGTACGCCGTGCTGAAACTCAGACGCGTACCCAAACTCTTCTGTAAACTCTACCAGAACTGAGATGTGAACCTCGTGTCTCTGTCTGACACGATACTCACAGGGACTCCGTGAAGTCGTACTATCTCCTGTACGATTCACGTTACATCACTATCTAAACTAGGAAAAGGAATTAGAAACGGAGAGTAAAAGAATTTACCTCCATGTATCTCCTCGCTAGTGCCTAAGTGGACTGTCCTACTCGGAATGGAATAAAGTGCGCGGATTTGGTCAACCGATCTACGATCACCCAAATCGCGTCATTCTGCTTCGGACTCCGAGGTAGTCCAGTCACGAAGTCCATAGTGATGTGTTGCCACTTCCACTCCGGAATCAGAAGCGGTTGTAGCAACCCTGCCATACGCTGATGCTCCGCCTTCACTTGCTGGCAAACCAAGCACTTGGCTACACTCCGAGCCACACTCCTCTTCATACCATGCCACCAATAGTTCAGACGAAGATCCTTGTACATCTTGGTACCACCAGGATGCACAGAATACGGTGAACGGTGTGCCTCCACCAACAACTCCTCTCTGATATCCCCAGCTGGCACATATAACCTAGCTCCAAACCTCAGCGAGCCATCCTCATGAATCAAAAAGTCAGTCCGCAGACCGGCTTCCACCTGCTCCCGAATCTTAACCAGCTTCGGATCTCCAGCCTGGCCAGCCTTCGGAAAGAACTCCTCATCAAACCTGGACTTAAAGGTAGCCCAAGCTATCGGCTCCACCAGCATCTTCTCTTCCACATCCCACCAGTTCCGAGCATTATCCTTGAGCTGCCGCTTCGCCAGATCAACCCATCCAACCGGGCTGATCTTCGCCATCTTCAAATTATCCTCTATGTTCAGAATCTACTCATCGGCAGCTAGAGGACCCTCAGACCCATCAAAATAAGCAGGACCCAGCTCCCAAAATTGCTTCGCTCCCGGCTCGGAGCGAGGGGCATCCTGGATTGCCCGAGCACCCCGAACAACTGGAGCATTCTGGACTTGCAGGAGCATGCCCTGCTGCACATGCATCATCTGAAGCATCATCCGCATCATCTCCCCATTGGTGGGCTCCCGATCAGGCTCCTCGTCATGAGGGGGCGCGCTACTACCACCACGGGTAAATCGCCTTCCTACCATCTAATGACACAGAAAACGAAACCGATTAGACTCATAGCTTATGACTCAGATGTCGAACTTAGTTTATTGGACATTCTAATATTATTATCGTTATTCCGACAATTCGCAGTTACAGATGGACCTGCATAGGCCACCAACAAAACCTGTCACGCCCCGCTTCCCAAAGATGGAGGCGAGACGTGAGAAGGTCCGCACAGACGTGAAGCTGTGAAGCTACGCGCCTGATAAGCGTCAATAAAACATATGCAGGTCCCTGTAACCACGAACAGAACAAGATAATAACACAAGGAGATACAGAAATAAAATCCCAAATCTCAACAATGTCCAAACATAGAAATTAAGTTCAACATCCAGAAAAGCCACCAGGCTAAACAGAAAGAGTCTAAAGGCCCAGAACAAGGCCAACAAGGACAAACATAAACAGAGTATTGGTGCTACGCACCGACAACAAAAACAATCTAAAACGAAGAACACAAGCAGCCTCTACGACTGATCGCCCGTGTCCTCATACTCCTCAACGAACACAGGCTCTGACTCAGCGTCAACAAACACCACGTCCTCCGCAGCACTCTCAGGCTCGGGATCTAACATGTGTCACCCAAAAGAGTAAAGGGGCACATGTCAGCAAGTCTAACAAGACTTGAGCAAGGAAACAAAAGTGAAGGCAAACTAGAAAACTAGCAGTTCTAGTATGATGCATAACCTGGCAAGTATAGTATGGAAGTGACAAGTAAATGGAAGTACAAGTAACAAGTAGCAAGTATGGCATGGATAACAAGTTTTACAAGTAGAAACACGGACAAGTACAAGTCAAGTAGTTCACGTCAAGTGAACACGTCAAGTAAACAAGTTGTGCACAGAGATTTCGTCTGCTGGCTAGAGTGGCTGATCGGGCCAACTCGTAAGCTCAGGTGACCGCTTATCCCTACCCCTCCACGTGTATCGAGCCAGGGCATTACCCCCGAACACGGAATGCTCGCTTCTGGATCACGAGCCAGGAAGTGTATTTGGCATAGGGTTGTGCCCGCTAAAAAGCAGGTGCCTAGCCTGGCCTAGGGTTATGCCTGCAACGCAGGTGCCTAGCCGGAAACAAGTAGATCGGGCATTGGCTATCGACCAACACACGTGGCCCGCTTCTGGAACACGAGCCAGGAAACACAAGTATTGTAGCGTGTGCTACGAATGCGACATTCAACATGGATGGCATGGCATGTAGTAAGGCGTTCAGATAAGGAATTAAACATGGCAGTTTAATATGCATGAACAACAAGTTAAAAGGTTGGATCTAGCTTCGTTGTAAAGCTAGATCAATTGAGGTGACAGATCTAGTTTCGTTGTCGAACTAGACCAAATAGGCGTCTAGGCAGATATCATTTCACTGTCTAGTCTCTTTTACGCTACAACAAGCAAATGGCCTAAGGCATGGCCTAAAAACCTAGGTGGCAAGTTTCACTTGCCTAGCACCGAGGATGACGATCGCGAAGGTTCGTCTCACAATCGCTACTCTACGGGGAAAGTCGCTGTTATGGAGAAACAATCATCAAAACAACATCCATATTTATTAGGGTTTTACAAAATCACAAATGGGTTAGGAGAATATTATAGGGGCGAGTTATTACCGAATCGTTAGCGGAAGAACGATGCCGAGCAAGCACGACGACGGAAGAACGATCCGGAAAACCACGGTTCAGATCTGGGATGGATGGAGAAATCTGGAGAAAATGAGATTTTGGGGGTTTGAGGCGGCCTAAAGCTTGAAGGCCGGACTAAATGGAGAGGGAGAGGGGCTCTTGAGGAAGGAGGAATGGCTAGAGTAATGTTGGGGAAGATCAGAGGTCAAGGGGAAAGGAAATGGCCAAGAGAAGAGAAAGAAAGAAAAGAAAACATTTGGGGTTTAAATAGAAAATCGTGTGGCGGCTGGGCGAAACCTAGGGTTTCGACAGCGGTTAGTCGGTCAAAGAAGGTTGGCTGACCGACTAGTTTGAGAACTAGTCGGTCGGTCGGTTAACTGTGACCGACTAACACCAAACAGTAACTCAGGTCGATAAAATGGTCAATGAATTAGTCGGTTAAAGAAAATGGCTGACCGACTAGTTTACAACCTAGTCGGTCGAAAGACGTTTTTAGACCGACTAACGATAAACAGTAACTCAGGTAAAATTAATTAAAGGAACTAGTCGGTCTGAGAGTAAGTTCTGACCGACTATTTTCACATCTAGTCAGTCGGTGTTGATCTTAGACCGACTAAGAGTAAACAGTGACTTCTGGATTATTGATTCAATGAACTAGTCGGTTCCAGTAGAGTTCCTGACCAACTAGATCTCAATCTAGTCAGTTGGTCCCCCTACTTGAACCAACTAAAGTGCACAAAAAGTGCCTAATTGAAGCGCGAAGCTTCGGGAAGATTTCTATAACTTCTAAGATCACTCTAACTCTAAAATATGAGCGATTTGAAGTTCGTCATGAGTGACTCACTCCAAGATCAACGATTCTAAGGAAGAAGCTAGAAAATCACGACGAAACAAACGAAACGAAAGCTACGGAGACGAAACCACACATGAGGAGAAAATCCACCAAAACATATATATATATATATATAATATAGATAATCCAAATACATGAAAACCAGTCGTTACACCTTTGTATCATGTAACAATGAGACAATTATTCTTGCCAAGGAACCTAAATCTCACAGAAAATCTAGACACATCCGGAGGAAGTTTCATTTGATACGTGAAATCCAAAGATGCCAGGGCATTGAGATACAAAGAGTTCATACAGATGATAATGTAGCAGGCCCGCTCATGAAAGCCCTTTCACAAAATAGACTGGAGTGTTTAGTGGATAAAGTCGATATGAGGTACTGTACTAATTGGCTGTAAGTGCAATTGGGAGACGTTGGAGAATCTATACACTTCAGACAATTATTGTTATTGTAATGAACATCTGGTTCGAAATAATAGTAAGCTATTTGGTAATCTTTATTTATGGAATCTTCTATGTCACTCCTATGGTTGTGGTTGTGTTATATGATGCATGGATAAAGTCCCAGGATTTAACTGAGGAACATTAGGATCATGATGAGATCATGATAATAAGACCAATGTGTCAGTAGAACATGTTGGATCCTGTGGATGGCAAACAACACTAGAAGGGGGGTTGAATAGTGTTGTACAAATAATAAACTTTTTCGTTCGTTAATAGTAACACAAATAAAACCCTTCTAATGTTGCCTAAGAAACCAAGTAGAGTGATCTACGCTTGGTTCTTAATCAACAATATAATCTCACAAAAAATTATGAGAGAAATAAGATTACAATCAAATAAGAGATCTTTACACATCGGAATTAAAAATGAAATTTGCAATTATATAAATAAAGAATTACAAAGATACAACATCAACAAAAAAATAAAAGAATGATTGCATAGATAAATAATCACAGACACAGAAAAGCAACGCAGAGACAAGAGATTTTTATTCTGGTTCACCGTAACTTGGGTACGTCCAGTCTCCGACCAATCTGGTACGAGATTAATCCACTATTGCCTTAGAAATACAATTACCTAACTTCAACTGTTAGGATTTCCAACGACCCAGCCTTAACTAGGTTTTCCAACCACCTAGACTTGTCTAGGATTTACACGTCCCTTATCTCAAAGGGGAATCCCAAATACAAACAAGAAATCCAATTCTCCATAATAATTGATGGAGATTGGTTTACACCCAAAATTCTATAGCCAAAATAAATATTGCAATTGTGCGTTTAAGTAGCTAAAAGAATTTTAAATCGATCTTTAGATCACACAAGGAATATAAGATGATTTGTTGTGATCTAGATCTCTAGTTTTCAAAGCCCTTTTCAAAAATGAAAATAATGAGTAAGGGATTTTAAAAACAATTTTAAAATAGCCAAAGTATAAGATAGATCTCAAAAGAAATTCAAAAATAAAAACTGAGATCAGAATATAAAAACAGAATTGGCCATAAGCGTTGAAAGAAATAGAGCGATGAGAGATCTTTAGAATAGAATTTAGCTCAAGAGAAAAATAGAGAGATTAGTCGTAATTGAAATGATCTCAAAAGCTCTATTTATAGAGTTTCATAGGATTTTCAAATTTCAAAAAAAAAAAACGTTTGACTTTTGGTCCATTAAATGAGGAAGAGTGAATTCAGGAAGTCAAAAACGCAGAAGACAAATGACAGCTGGTAGTCGACTCCCTACTTGAGGTAGTCGACTCCCAGAGAATTTCAATGAAAAAAATCTGCTCAGCTGGTAGTCGACTCCCTCCTTTGGTAGTCGACTCCCAGAGCATTTTTCATGGAAACTCAGCTAGCAAGATGTGTAATCAACTCCTATGTGTTTGGAGTTTGATTACTAAGAATTGAGTCCACTAGTTAATGCTCTCAAGAGTTTAAAAATATTTTAAAACATTTTTGCTTTAAAATCATTTTGTGTGTGCGCGCGCAATATTTGCTTGGCTTTAACATAGTCCTAAAGAAACCAACTCACACACTATACTAAGACGAGACCTCCAGGAAGCCGATCAGACGTTTGCAGTAGATGCACGCTTCTCTTGAATTTGAGCTCTTCTTCATTCAGCTTGAGCACTTGCATGAGCTTCATCATTGAGCTATACGTGTGCTTAATGTAGAGCTTGCAAATTCGTCTCCGTCTTTCGAGTGTGGTTGAGCTTCTTCGGAATATGCATAACACTATCAATCGCACAACCTGCACACTTAAGTTGTAGTGTAATTAGTACAATAATATCATTTGGTGTGTTCATCATCAAAACTACTTAGGGGTGGGATGCAATTTCCCATCACTATCCCCCTTTTGATGATGACACCCAAAAGCAAAATAGAATGAATAATTTGCTCAATGAAATACCGAGTAAGATAACTTACTCCCCCTGCTTAGATGAGGTACTCCCCCTGCATCAAATCCGGTTAGCATAACAAGATATTCATTCACATTTTTGTATTTACGCACATTTTCTCCCCTTGTCATCAATCAAAAAGATGACAAAAAATGTTAAGTTGAATACTACAACCATAAACAACTGAGCTTTATTCAACACACATTTAAAAGTTGGAGAGAATTTCTACAATCAAGAAAATTTAAAATATTTCAAGATAATTTTCTGCAAAACAAGTAGATTATGATATGTATGACGTAATATAGCAATTCAAAGCACGTCAAAACATATCAAACCATAAGCATAAGTAATAAGTCCAAAACACCACACCATAGTAAAGTTATTACATACAGAAAATGTTTTAAAGAGCCATTGTTTTAGAAACCAAATGAACTAGTTCATGAAGATCCTCCATTCTTCTTCAGTTCCTTGATCTCACCAAGGATCAACTTCAGAGTCTCCTCCGTCATTTTGTTGTTGCTCACCACAAAGTCCTTCAGATCATCCACCTTTTTGTTGAGGACTTCAAATCATTTCTCTTGAGAAATCTTTAATTTCCCAATTTTCTTCAAGAGCATATCTTGAAGCTCAACAATGTATGCCGGTGGTTCTTCTTCTTCTCCTTCTTCACCATCATTCTCTTCTTCTTCTTCATCTGTATCAATAATAAGAGGTTCTTTACCTTTCTTCCTTAAGGATGACGAACCTCCTTCGGCAGCAAGCTTCTCTTCTGGAATATTCTGGTCGAGGTCTTTGTGAAGACTCAATCGGCCAAGAGCTCGTACATCGAAGACACGGGCTGGTTCTAGAACCTCAGTTTCATTCTCCAAAGAAATGTCATACGCATTGAAGAGAATTGTTAGAAAATGACCATGAGCTAGAGTGGATGAGGGTCTATCTGAAGAGGCAGATGCAAGGATAGAATCCATGATGACTTTGGACCAGTTTACACGAATGTTTCCTAACATGGCATAGATGCATTTGGCTTGCTTTTGCAGATAATACGGAGTGCCTACCAGATTTTTGGGTGATATTAGAAGATAAGATGTTTGCCAATATTCTTATGGGTAACGAAGATCGCTACAGGATAGTTTGGTTTGGAAGAATCTACCGGGAAAATACATCTTTTCTAGAATTGTAACGGCCGGTATTTTTCTAGGCGTATTGTTGTGTGTGCCCGTATTTTTTGTTTTGATCGTCCGGATATTTTGTGCGCAAATTCTTTTATGCGTCGACACGAGCCTGTCTATCTCCTTATATTTTTCCATGGCGGTTAATAAATTTTAACACTAATTACATCACACTAATTACATTATCCCTAATCAAGTATTGATTAATTTTAACCTTAATTAAGTTGCTAGTTAACCTACACTGCATTGATCCCACCGTTTGGGCAGTTCAGATCCAACTGCCTCATCAAATCTTTCTTCCCCACCTCCAGCTCTTCCATCCGTCTACATGTTCACCTGAGCTGTTGTATTTCAACAGCATGACATCATCTCCGCTCCTGAAAACAAATCTCTGCAAACCTCCATCAACCTGCAAGCAATCTCTGCATCAAATCCTACTGCAAAATTATCCATCATTTCCCAACCCAAATTCTCACCACAAATTTCAACCCTCAGACATCCACACAAAAAAAAATCAAAACATTGAAGAGGGGAATTCTGAGATTATTTTCAGATTCAAACCAACAAACAAAAATAACTCCAAATCCAAACAATTCAGATCTGAAAATAGTTTCAGATTCAACATTAAATCCAAGAAAACCCTACAACCCTTCCCTATTCTTCTTCCTCCCTCCTCCAAACCATCTCCTTCTTCCTCCCTCTCCTCCCTAGGCCGGCACCACCCCCAGCCCTAGGTCGTCGCCGCCGCCCAGCTGGAGCTGCCCATCGCTTGGACCATCGCCCGTGACCGCCGACTGCCAGAAGCCCGCGCCGCCGCTACACGTTGCCGGAGGCCGCCGCCCGCCGCCGGCAGTTCCGCCTCTCCGTTCTTCCTCCCTGAGCATAGGTGAGATGACCCCTTTCATTTTCATATAAGCTCCATTGGATGGCTGCCAAACTTTGAAAAAAAAAGAAAGAAAGAAAGAACAAAAGACAGTAAGAAAGAAAGATGACAGAGTGACTGAGAAGGAGTAAAGAGAGGGGGGACTTAGCCTTATTAAAAGGAGTAGAGAATTGATATTAAAAGTAGGTGACAGCATGTTATAAGAGTAATGAAAGAGAGTTTTGATGAGAGAGAGAGAGTTTAATAATGTTAACCATGTTACTTTTACCCATGGTTAAGTTGGTAGGTAGACCACCCATGAATACCATGTGATTAGATTAGTAAGTTAAATACTTAGTTAATTAGTTTTAGTAAGCGTTATTATTTATATATTAATCTGATTTCACTATGTTAGTTGATTAATCTGATTTCACCATGTTAGTTGATTAAATAATGTTAGTAGATAAGGTTAGAATTATATCATGTCACTTTTTACCTTAGTCTAAGTTAGTAAGTAAAATATTTAATACCCTGTTTAACCATGCGATTAGCCTAGTTAATTAGTTGGTTGTTAATGTTAATTAGTTGTTAATATTTGCTAATGTAATTTTAAGTGTTAATTTGCTCGTATAATTTAAATTCAGCATGTTAATATTGTAAATAATGTTTAGGTAATGAAACTAGAATAATATAAGGCGTACCATGTTGGTGTGACGCAATATAAACACCACCCTAGCCAGAGAGCCCAATAAAATCAGACGAACCCACTTTAAGGATTAACTGGATACTTTGACTTATCGCGCAATAGATCTAATTCAGTGATTTGTTTAACCGAAACAGAAAACCGGACGTGCCAATACGTAGTACCCGTTTAGACGAACCTACGACAACCGATACCACCGGAAACAGGTAAGTGATACTTGCCAGTAAATGTTTTAGGCCACGTTTTTAGGCCAATTTGTGTGTTAGCGTAAAAGAGACTAGGCAGTGAAATGATAGCTGCCTAGACAACCCTTTTGATCTAGTTTGACAACGAAACTAGATCCGATACCACTCTTGATCTAGCTTGACAACGAAGCTAGATCCGACACTTTTACTTGCTTTTATTCATGCTGCCATGTCATGTTTAATTTTTGATTAACGGTACGCACTTTAACTTCACATCACATGTCATGTCATACATTCAATGTTTCATCGTGATTGCGTAGCACAGGCTACACTTATTGTAATGATTGAGGCTAGGCACCTGCTTTACATGCACGACCCTATGCCAAAAACAATTCCTGGCTTATGATCCAGAAGATGGGTGCCAGTCCATATTGAGAAACACTTCCTGGACTCGTGATCCAGAAGCGAGCTCACGTACTTGGGAAACCAAGGCTCGACACATATGGGAGGGGTAGGGTTAAGCGACCACTCAGCGTATAAGTGTGCTCGTACAGCCACTTCAGCTGTAAGGCGTAAACCCTGTGCACATCGTGAAAATAAGTTAATCGTAAAATAGTGAATATTGTTTAGTAGCTCTGCTACACTTGTCATGCTTGTCTCGTTTACTTACTTGTTGCACTCATGCCATACCTGCCATGTCATTGCATTCATTCCTTATAGAACTGCTAGCTGCACTTAATTTACCTTTATTAGTTTCGTTGCACAAAGTCTCCTTGGAGACTTTGCTGACATGTGCCCCTTTCTCTTTTGGGTGTCACATGTTAGGTTGTGAGCCAGATTTCGTCGTCGAGGGAGAACAGGTTGCAGGTGTTGAGTTCGAGGACACCGAAGACCAGTCCTAGAGCTCTTTCTTGTTGTTGTTGCGTTCTGCTTAGACGCTGTTAGGTTGTCGGTGCGTAGCACCTCTCTTTTATGTTGATGTTATGTATTATGTCGGCCATGCTTTAGGCCTTTTGTTCAGACTCGTACTTTTGTGACTATCTGCGATGCTGGGAAAAATTGTTGGATGTTGTTGGTGGATGTTCTTTTATCTGCTTTATTATTATTGTTGTTGTTTCGTCGCAATGCAAGGACCTGCTATTTGAAATTTTTACAGACGCTTATCAGACTGCAGCTTCATAGATCCAAGTCTGAGCGGACCTTTTCACGTCTCGCCTTCCGTACTTGGGAAGTGGGGCGTGACAGGTTTTGTTGGTGGCCCATGTAGGTCTTCCCTCTTTGCATCTGCGAAATATCGGAACAACAATAATGATAAACAACATCCAATTAATTATTCATAACATTCGAGTCATGATTAAGTCTAAGCTGAACGTTTCCTTGTCTTAGATGGCTGGGAGACATATTACCCGAGCTGTAGTTAGACCCGCATTGAGGTCTAGTCCGTCTGCACAGTTTAAGAGGCCAGGTGGGCTTAGCCGGAAAACGTGCCATTTTTGTGGCAAAGCTGGTCATGAGAAGGCGCAGTGCAGGAGATTCTTGGGTCAGTGCTTGACTTGTGGCGACACTTCGCACACCTCGAAGGATTGCCCGCTTACTAGTCGACAACAGCGAACACCAGTAGCTGGGCCTAGTCGGAAGATGTGCCATTTTTGTGGCAAGGCTGGTCATGTGAAGGAACAGTGCATGTGGAAGCTAGGCCAGTCTTGATATGTGGCGATGTAGCGCATACCTTGAAGGACTGTCCGAAAGCTAAGCATCCGTGAAAAGCGCCAGTCGGAGTTCAACTACGGAAAGCACCGGTAGCTACTGGACATGGAGCACCTTTTCTACCCCAGAAGCAGGCATTTCAGCAGGCTGTTCAGCCTAGGAGACAAGCTTGTACGATGACTGCAGTAGAGGTTGAGGCTGAGGACAGAGTTATTGCAGGTAATCCTCAGACTAACCTTTACTTTTCATTAGTTGAACCGACATGTTAGATTAGATCTTGGTTGCTAGAATAGGTTTTGATTAGAAGACTTAGATAGACGTTCGATTTTATAGACAGACACCTTCGTTAAGATTTAGCCGTACTCGTCTTAGGATGCCCTGGTAGCCTCTCACCCGGCCTTGACCCTGTTCGATTCTGGAGCTTCCATGTGCATCCTATCTTAGAAGTTCGTAGTCGAACACTCGATACCCACCTATACACTTCCCAAGTGTTGGAACATTACAACTGGGAATGGTGTAGTGAATGTTGCATTGGGATGTAGACCATGCCCGTTGGTGATTAGTGGACACGAACTTTATGCTGATTTCATCATCCACGACCTACCCAACTTTGATGCTATTCTCGACATTGACTGGTTAGGAGCTTTTTATGCCACGATCGATTGTCACGGAAGAAAGTGGTGTTTGAAATTCCTGACCACCCAGTGTTCGAGTTTGTCGGC
Organism: Scilla litardierei; assembly: GCA_030789695.1. Classification (NCBI taxonomy): domain Eukaryota; kingdom Viridiplantae; phylum Streptophyta; class Magnoliopsida; order Asparagales; family Asparagaceae; genus Scilla; species Scilla litardierei. Next base: position 133,645,220 of record CM061131.1, read on the forward strand.
AGAGGACATTCGCTTGGACCTGTCAAGTTCCGAGCCCAGCCATACAGATTGACTATTGCATCCGTAATAACTGAACCAGAGAAGCCTGCAGTGGTGAGAGACTTCGATGACGTCTTCCCTAAAGGCATTTCCGGACTGTCGCCCGATCGAGCATTGGAGTTCGGCATCGATCTTATGCTAGAAGCTCAATCAATTTCTAAGGCGTCGTACCGTATGGCTCCTGCAAAATTAGAAGAGTTGAGGAAGCAGTTGGATGAGCTACTACAGAAGGGTTTCATTCATCCCAGCGTATCTCCCTGGGGTGCACCAGACTTGCTGGTAAAGAAGAAGGATGAATCGAGGAGAATGTGCATTGATTATCGGGAGTTGAATCAGATCACAGTGAAGAACAAGTACCCGCTGCCCCGCATTGATGATATCTTCGATCAGCTTGGTGGATCGAGGGTATTTTCAAAGTTTGATCTCCGGAGGGGATACCATCAAGTCAGAGTTAAGAAGGAAGATGTACTCAAGACTGCTTTTCGGACTAAGTACGGGCATTATGAGTTTGTTGTCATGCCGTTCGGTGTGACCAACGCTCCTGCTGTGTTCATGAATCTCATGAACTTTATCTTTTACGACTTCCTTGACAAGTTATAGTGATCTTTATAGACGACATCCTGGTGTACTCGAAGAGCGAGGAAGAGCATGCAGAACATTTGAAGATAGTGTTGGAGACGCTCCGTCACCATAGACTATATGCTAAGTACAACAAATACGAATTCTGGCTGGATAGAATTGCATTTCTTGGGCATGTAGTATCGGGAGCTGGTATCTCAGTGGATCCAGAGAAGGTCAAAGCAGTCAGTGAATGGCCTACACCTCGATCGGCATCGGACATCAGAAGTTTCCTTGGATTGGCTGGATAGTACCGTAGATTTATCAAGGATTTCTCGAGGACAGCTGAGCCGATGAAGGGATTGACGAGGAAGGATGTTAAGTTTAGTTGGTCAGACTCTTGTGAGCAAGCTCTTTCTACTTTGAAGGAGAGACTGACTACTGCACCAGTCTTAGCTATTCCAGACAGAAGCGGAGGCTTCGAGATTTTCTGTGATGCATCGGGCAAGGGACTTGGATGCGTCCTGCACCAGCACAGTCATGTAGTTGCTTATGCTTCTCGACGGTTGAAGATCCACGCGAAGAATTATCCGACTCACGACTTGGAGTTAGCTGCCGTCATCTTTGCTTTGAAGATTTGGAGGCATTTCTTACTGAGTGAGAAAGTGAAAATCTTCACTGGTCACAAAAGTTTGAAATATATATTCACCCAGAAGGAGCTGAATATGATACATCGCAGATGGTTGAAATTGATGGCAGCACATCACGATGGACTTCGTGACCGGCTTACCTCGGAGCACCAAGCAGAACGACGTGATCTGGGTCATCGTTGATCGATTGACCAAGTCTGCACACTTTGTACCTTTTCGAGTTGGGCAATCTAGGGAGATATTAGCAATGAAGTATATGGAGGTAATGACCTAACTCATGCCTTATTAGTTTCCTTCTAGTACTAGTCGTGATGTGAATTATGTCGTGTAGGAGATCGTGCGCTTGCATGGAGTCCCTGTGAGCATTATATCAGATCGTGATACGAGGTTCACGTCTCAGTCTGGAAGAGTCTCCAGACCAATCTGGGTACCAGTCTGAAATTCAGTACTGCGTATCACCCGCAGACGGATGGACAGTCGGAGCGCACTATCCAGCTATTAGAGGATATGCTGAGAGCCTGTATGTTGGATCTCAAGGGTTCGTGGGAGGATCATCTGCACCTAGTGGAGTTCTCCTACAACAACAGCTATCAGGCGAGCATTGGCATGTCGCCATTTGCTGCTCTCTACGGAAGGAAATGTCAATCGCCATTGAGTTGGGATCACATCGTGATAGAGAGCTCTTGGGGCCAGAGATGATTGTGGAAGTAGTTGATGTTGTACGTGATATCAGGGACAAGCTTCGGATCGCCCAGGACCGTTATAAGCATTGGGCAGATGCTAAACGGCGACCTCTGGAGTTTCAGCCAGGAGATCATGTGTTTCTGAATATCTCCCCGAATCGAGGAGTGATTCCATTTGGGAAGAGAGGCAAGCTTAGTCCGAGATTTATTGGACCTTTCGATGTGCTAGAGCGAGTTAGAGAGGTAGCATATCGCTTAGCTTTGCCACCGTCCTTAGAGGGAGTCCATGACGTCTTCCATGTGTCCAAGCTCCGTCGTTATATCAGTGACCCTTCTCATGCTGTGGACTACTCTGAGATTACAATTCGATCGGATCTGATGTATGAACAACAACCAGTGGAGATCCTAGATCGATGCCAGAAAGTCTTCAGGAACAGGACTGTTGATCTAGTGAGAGTGATGTGGCGTCGCGACCCGTCAGGAGAGTCTACCTGGGAGCGGGAAGATGAGATATGTGAGCGTTATCCATATTTGTTCCCTACTCTTTAGTGGATAAGAATTACGAGGGCAGAATTTTTCTTAAGGTGGGTAGAATGTAACGCCGGTATTTTTCTAGGCGTATTGTTGTGTGTGCCCGTATTTTTTGTTTTGATCGTCCGGATATTTTGTGCGCGAATTCTTTTGTGCGTCGACGCGAGCCCGTCTATCTCCTTATATTTTTCCATGGCGGTTAATAAATTTTAACACTAATTACATCACACTAATTACATTATCCCTAATCAAGTATTGATTAATTTTAACCTTAATTAAGTTCCTAATTAACCTACCCTGCATTGATCCCACCGTTTAGGCAGTTCAGATCCAACTGCCTCATAATATCTTTCTCCCCCACCTCCAGCTCTTCCATCCGTCTACATGTTCACCTGAGCTGT